>JASANB010002083.1:0-119785 GCA_030248155.1 Sabatieria punctata | reverse complement strand
CCACTGCGCCTGACTGCCACGCAATGCACAATTCGGAAGGACTCGGCAATAATTACACTTCCTATTGGTCACATTTTCAATTTTTCTATTCAGTTCTCCAAAATTCGCGCATTTCCGCAGTGTTCGCGGTAACTATTTTGAAACCAGGGCAGCACATCGGGAGAAAAGTGCGTGAAACAGCTACGAAACGGAACGATAATCACATTTTCGGAATCCTTAGCATCCAATCAACTCATTCTATGGGCAAATAGACGCGCAGTTCAATTATTTGTTCAGCTTACCAGAAAAACTGCAAAGAAGTAGTCAAAAAATCCAGACCGGCAGAACATTTCGGTTAGGCGCACTACACACAGTGATCCCAGGCTGCCGTGTTGCACACTGCCGAATGCGCACGGACGTGGGCCATTGTTTGGTGGCACACCCATTGCCCTACGTGCTCAGACAAAAGAGTTACGTGCCGAAAACGCAGCAAAATCTATGATAAAAGCGGACAAAATCCAAAAATGCAAAAGACCTCAGAAGAAAATTTTATGCTGGGAGGTCATGCTTTATACCGATCGAAAGCTCTCAGTCCGCTCTACAAATCGTATTTAAGACATGTTGAAATTTCGTCCTCATTTCTCCGAAATTCGCGCATATCTGCAGTGTTTGTGGTGACTGTTTTTAGGCCAGGGCAGCATATCAGGGTAAAAGTGCGTGAAACAGCTACGAAACGGAACGATAGTCGCATTTTCGGAATTCTTAGCATCCAACCAATCATTGTATGGATAAATCGACGTGCAGTGTTCAATCATTAGTTCAGCCTACCAGAAAAACTGCCAAGAAGTAGGTGAAAAAGCCAGACGGCCGGAACATTTCGGCCAGGTGCACCCCGCCCAGTGACCGCAGCCTATGATTTTGCACACCGCCGAATGCGCACGGACGTGGGCCATCGTTTCGTGGCACACCCATTGCCCTACGTGCTCATACAAAAGAGTTAAGTGCAGAATACCCCGTAAAATCGATGATAAAAACCGGACAAATTCCAAAAATGCAAAAGACCTCAGAAGAAAATTTTATGCTGGGAGGTCATGCACTATACCGATCGAAAGCTCTCAGTCCGCTCTACAAATCGTATTCAAGACATGTTGAAATTTCCTCCTCAGTTCTCTGAAATTTGCATGTTTTTCTGGAGCTATAATTTAGGGTTGCTGGCCAATGCACAGTTGCTGGGCAAAAAGAGGCATAAAACAGGTACGAAGCGGAAATCTGAGTATAGTTTCGGAATTCTGAGATTGTTAGCTATCGTTTGGTGGGTGAGCCGCCGCGATTAGAGCAAGTGTATGGGCGACAGCCGTCAAAACCTGTCGAAAAATCAGTCAGAAAATGCACCATTTTCGACCCAATTTTTGAATGGTCGCCGTTCTGGCGTATGAGCCCGCAGAACAATGCGGCTTTCACGGCTGGATTCCCCATGCAATTATCTGTGCAATGCGCCATTAGCTGGCCCTCTAGCTTGAAGGGCGCCAGAACGGTGCGCACGTTTGTCAGGTGTTGCATCGGCGCAAATTTTGGTAAGCAGTAAAATTTGAATTTCGCGCCAACCAATAGACGTAGAAAGACTGGAGTTATTGTGTTTGAAAGCTCGCCGCAAAGCACGTCGAATGCTGGGAGGCCCATTCCTGTGAGCCTTTTGCTTCAAAAGTTATAAGCGCTTGACGAAGTGGCGCCCATCATATTTTGGAAAAGTCCGTCGTGCGACCCCCCCCCTGGTCAAGACAGAATGAACTTTGGACAGAAAGTGTAAAATCGGCCTGGTCGAATAACAATAACAAGCATGATAAAAGCTACAAATAACTGTGCAATTAATGATAAAACACAGAGCATTAACTGCTCACTAAAATTTCCGTCAGACCAAAACAATGCCGAATAAAACACAGAGCATTAAGCGCTCACTAAAATACTGTCCAATAAAACGAGCCCTCAGTAAAACGAGAATAAATTAACCATCTCCAATAAATTGCATCTGAACAGTATAGCGCACAGTCACCCAAGACTCGATCGGTTCAGAGACTGACTCTTAAAATGCTCTGTCTCAACACCTACTGTACATACCGAGGTGTTCGACCACTAGCAGAAAGCCTTCGTCACTCAGACCGAAGTAATTGTCGGGCTTCTGGATTTCAGTGGACAACGAGCCCTCGGTGGCTAGTTCCATCACCAGAACCAAATTAGCTGGGGACGACTTCTGAGTTCTTCTCGGAACTTTCTCTGAGCTCTTCTTCTAAACGGAATTCCTACTGTCTACATGTTAATATAACCAAACATAACCTAGCAATTCGGCTGAGGTGAGGTAAAATTTTCGAAATGCCGATGGCGACAGCGGCGGCTAAGGTAAACTAACGGTTGAAGAGATGGTAAGTTAAAAAGTCAGAGACCCCTTCGCCAAAAAAGTTGGCGACTATTTGGAAAATCGGCCTGCACCATGACCAGCGCAACTCCATCACATATTCATTCTCACCTCATCCTCGACCGCAATCAATTTGCAAATATTGGGATGATCGAGAGCCTTCAGGATCTCCAGTTCCCTCTCCTCCTCCCTCTCCAGAAAAATAAGCCTAAAACCTTGATTTTAGTAACAAATCGGACGTTTGGCTTACCAACATCTCAGCCGAAATGCTATCCCATATGTCTGATGTATTCTATTGAGCAGGTTGCACCTATAGTTTTCAAGCATACATACATTCATGGCAGGAAATAAATTCGGTCTGTGAGGAAAATCTGGAGGTGCGTCTACCAAGTTTGCGTGACCGTTTGTTGTGGGTCTGTTAACAGGAACGAAAGTCTGTTAGAGATAAATGGAAGGGGTATACGCACTCCTCAGCCAACCATGACTACGTACAGCAAGTAGACTTGGTAGTATGCATCAGTGAGTTTATCAGATTCAGCAAATTCCAACTAGCTTTTCGCTCAATTGACCAAACAAGAAAGAGTGGCGGCTAGGGGCATCGTAATAAAGCGCCAGTTTGCAAGCTGGCTGCAACAAGCGAGATACTGTATGCAAATACAGACGCAATACCTTCAATTGCACACTTTTATCACAAGTTCTGTATCTGCTAAAGGAGCAAAGCAGCTAACACCACTGAGCCCATGGAACAGAGTCGATCGAATTCTCTTTTAAAGAGGGACAGCTTTTGGAGACAGATCAGGTCGGCCACTGCATCCTTGTCCATCGTCTCTGCGTAGTTCCCGATGGACCTCCCTCTTCTCTTATCAAATAATATAATCAAAGTTTGTGGGTGGTTGAAGCAAAAACAGAACCCAAAATGTCTCTAACAGAGCTAGATGAATTTGTTGACTTAGTTTTTGGCATGTGTCATGTGCTTGAAAAATATTGGGATTAAAAGTACTCAGAAATAAACAACTCAAAAACAACTGACAAAAACCCAAGTCAGTCAAAGGACCGGCCCAGCTCCTTCAAGATCAATCTTCGTATGATCCATATGAATGTATATGGCGTACTCGTGATCAATCACGGTTCCCATGCGGCCAGTTTATAACACATGGAGGCCATTCTGAGTTGTACTGCTTCTCCCATGTACAGGTGCATTGTAAATATAGTTTTTCCTGCATACTGTAGAAGCCAAGTCAAATTCGAACTACACGAACAACTAAAACCTACTAGCCAACAGTAAAGCAGTAATGCTACATCATTAGTCTACGACATTCAAATGATTTATTCCTATTTGTTTACATAAGTCCATTACACATGTAACTGTCACATGGACGTACAGTCATATCGACTGTACGTACATACCAGACACTAGTCACCCGCGCTTTGCACGTTATTCACCAGGCACGCGCATGTTACTCACAAAGGTGGTGGGCAGCACGGGATATGATATCACGGCCACTATATAAGGCCTCTACTCTTACTGCACTTGGGTCTATACTGAATAAACTGGTGCTGGAAGGTTGTCTCCGCACTGTACCTACAACGCTAGTGCAAATCTTAGTCCAAGCCACGGGCCCATCCCGTTAACACACACTTTCTGTCCAAACCAAACCGTGACAGAAACTGGTGACCACGACGGGAGTTGGCTTGTTGTACTGAGAGGTGCACTTTCGGTAAGTACTGTGCGTTTGATTTTCTCTTTTATCCGCCAGTAGGCTAGGTATGCCCAGCGAAAAAGTATTGGCCATTTCTTTGTTGCTAGCAGAACGAGGGCTTTGTACGTATTAAGCAAGAAAATAGAAATTCTCGCGAGAAAGTTTCCTGGTTGAAGCCAGAGGTATTTTTGGAGAGAAAAGTTGTTTCCTGGTTGGGGCCAGAAGTAAGATTTTTGAGAGAAAAGTTTCCTGGTTGGTACCAGTACTCCCTAAGTTGTGTCCGGTGTGAAGTAGGCCACCCGACAGTAGTAAACCGGCTTCCTTTGAAAGCCGAGGATTTTGGATTGGACCGGCGTTGGTAGCCGAGGTATTGCAGCAGATTGGACCGGCTGTGGGTCAGCCGAGGATTCATTGGTAAGTAGCTACTTTTCATTTTGGTGTTCCGGCTTTGGTGAGCCGATGATTCTCTCCCTGTTCCGGCCTTGATGAGCCGATGATTTCCTCCTGGGTAGGAGACGAAAGTATAGGAACAAAAGTTAAAGAATTTGTTGCGCTGTAGAGTCGCGCGCCGATAGCTCAAGGCATTTTATCAAGTGCAGAAGGGAGTTGCGTTGGTAATTTGAGAAACTATTGAGCTAAGCTACACAAATAAGTAAAGGAATACCGTACGATTTAGACGGAATTGTAATACTAAAACAACTAGGCAGTAACGAAAACGTTTTAAGGCCGTGAAAGGTCACTATTTTCCGGCACAATCACCCACTTTCATCCTTTTTCCTTTCGCCGACAGTGAAACGCTATTCATCAAAAACACGCGTTTTCACCCGAAAACTGTCCAACTAATCTCGTTTGTTTCCAAAGTAAATTCCCCGTTATTGTAGATTCCATACACTTCGGACACCTACTGCCCCGGTTAGAATAGTGTCCCGACCCCCAAACGTATTTGAGGCACCCTAAATTTTTCCTATATAAGTTTTCCCCAAGTCTTTCAACTACCAGCCTCCTTGGTAATAAAGAAAAAAAAAAAGAGTAAAAGTCGACTTTCTCAGAAAATATCGTTGATTTCATTCAGAAATTGGTAAGTACTCCTTTTGTATTTTCTTTCTTGGCTACAGTAGCCTATGCTCACTCGTAGTCAAACCAAACAACAAAAGGCTAGGGCCCATCGTCAGGAACAGTTCGCTAAAAACCGTAGCTTAACTATGGCTGAAGAACAACCAGCTGCTGCGGCTGCGCCACCTAATGAGGTGTTTGAGCTTCGCAATTTAGTAGAAACCTTAAGGCAACGTCTTCTTCACGTAGAAGACGTACAGATTCAGCAACCTGCCGAATATAACCAAGCCTTACAAGATTTAGAGCGAGACATGCGTAGGGACCACCCTATTGGCTCTAGAATAGGCTCCCTCCTGGGAAAGATTAAAGATTTTGAGGGCAGGGATCATGAAAGTTTCTCTGATTGGCATGAAAAATTTGAACTTACAACTATGACCGCAGAATTAACAGATGCCGATCGTTTACTTTTGCTTCCTACCCTGTTAGCTAATCGAGCTTACGATATTTATAAACAGGTTATTTACAAGAAGCCTGAAACTCAGAGAGACTATCAAGCCTTAGTTCGGGAATTAATTCACCGACTAGAACCACCTGATTTTAGTCGTCTAGCTATGAATGAGCTCATGAGCCGTACTCAACAAACCGGCGAAACCGCATCAACCTATCTTTATGCTTCAAATGCTTTAGGTCGTAAGGCATTAAAAGATATGAGGCCAGAGGCTCGAGACTATGTCCTGTTAGGTGTTTACCTTAGGGGACTTCGACCTGCTATTAGATATCAACTTATCACTAGTGCCCCAAAAACATTATCAGAGGCTGAGGAGCTTGCATCCCGGTGCGAGTTGGCTGCTCAAGATTTAGCTGGAGTTATTCCTGCCAAACAAGGCGCTTTTTCCAAATTTTCGTCACCTGCTGCCGCTACGCCTGTTGATTCAACAGTAGCAGCGGACGCAGCACGAATTATGGCACTTTTACATGAACACCAACTCCCGCCCGAACAAGCAATCTCTGCAGCCTCCGTTAGTCTCAATAACAATGGAACCGGCCAGCTGCCCTTTTCCCATAGCAACGGTTATGACACTAGTAAACTACAGGATGATATGGCTGAACTCAAAAGTTATGTTAAGCAATTAGAAACTAAATTAAGTCATCAAAACAGGGCACAAGTCCACACCCAATTTAGACATTCCAATTGGCGTAGTCAGAATCGAGATAATAACCGGTCTACACCTCAGCGACCACCAAACTCCAATGGTTACTGTTATAACTGCGGCCGTTATGGGCATTATCTACGACAATGCCGCCTACCTAACCAACGTAGACCTCCGCCAGCCTCACCACCCCCAAGGAACAGGGCCTGGTCCGACTATCGCCCTCCCCAACACCGTAATTACCGTAATCAGTCAATGCAATTGGATCGCCGCTCCTCGCCGCGTCGTTTTTCGTCTAGTTCAAGCCCGGTCCGCGCTAATATACCCACAACTCCAGATTTTAATCGAAATACGCCACGCCCCAATTTTCGATCCAATACACCCAGGGTGCACTTTGCCAATGCTTGCAAATTAGATGCCACTGAATTACAAACTGAGAATGAGCAACTACGTTCGGAGCTTGCTCAATCACAGGAGACAATTTACAGTTTAGGCATACATTGTTTGCCCCTTTACTCAGATCCGGCCTCCTATAATTTAACTCAATTATTACAGCCAGCAACCAATCATCCACGACCAGCAATTATGAAACGCGAGATGTCAGGAACTGAACCAGCCAGCCTACCGACTCTGCGGGCACGATTGGCCACTCCCCCAACACCTGCCAGAGGATCGGAACAGGTAAGCCATTATGCTACCTTTCCCACGGTGATGCCACCAGGTCACCACAGCGCCCCCTATGGGCCTACCATAATGTACAATTCGCCTACGTTTTGTACGTACAAGCCAATACCAGATCTGGGTCCCCACTCTTACATGGAGGGAGATCGCACCTTTAGAGGCCTCGTAGCAAAAGCACAAGTGGACCACCCAAGGGGCACCCTCTTTTGGGCTCTGCCTGATGCAGGGCTACCGATGGGTACTACCCAGGAATTTGTGGCGGACAATCACACCATTATCCACCACTGGGGCGCCCACCTTGCCATACCTACCTATTACATAGACGAACTAGTCTATGTAGAAGCCAGTTTGGCAACCGACGAAAGTTACTGGCAGGTGCATCACTTGACCACCTGCTCGCGGCCAGAGTACCACATCACTCTAAGCAAACCAGCTGGGGATTTCGACATAGTCGTAGGGTATCGTCCAGGCTCACAGCCCCTAAGCGACCCCCCTTACAAGAAATGGGAGGCTTTAGCTGCCAGTGCCCTGTCAAAACGCCGTCTGATTGAGGTACACCCCGTACCTGAATATCGGACGCTACGCACGCCCTCCAATGTCGAATTGGCACCAAAACGGTACCCCGAGAAACCGGTGGAAGATATTCTTGTTAGCGCCTACAGCGGCGCCTCTCGCCTGTTTGCTGGCAGGCACAAGCACGGTCCTTACTGTCTTGTGCGCTGGCAACTGGTCCAGTTGAGCGCCATACTGCCCCCTCCTATTTTTACACACCAAAAACAACACCCGATTGTTGTAATTTTGTGGCACCACCTTTTCCTATTTTTTCACTATTTTCCGCCTGGCACCCAATTCCTGGTTTTGCTGTGGGAAACCGGAAATCCAACCCACCTTAAGTTAGCCGCCCCTGGAATAGTTGGTTATATTCCCCACTTTTACCCCCTACTCCAGGTTACACTTAACAAACCTTTTGCCCAAGTTAGTAGCTGGTCTGAATTACTGCAGCCACCAGCTAAATACAACTTGACCACTGTTGGACCTCTGACTCAGGAAGAACTCTTGCTTCCTGAAGCACCCCTGCGGGTGCTTGAGTATGTCCAACAGGGATTCGACCAGCTAGCTGTAGAGCAAGCCCCGGTTAGGGATCCAAGCTATTGGGCTTTAGGTAAGCAAGCGCTGGATGTAGCTGCATATTGGACATCCAGAGGCCCCCTGAGGGAGGCCATTGAAGATGCTGACCGTTTGGCTCAGTATCAGCAAGCAATGGCTCTTGCCATTGGAAATGTAATAAAGGAACAGGAAAAATTGGCTGTTCGGCAGCTGCAGAAAAAGAAACTTCCTACTTTGGCAGCCGCCATTTCCATAAATCGCGATGACATAATGTGGGCCTGTTCTGGTGGCCATGTGTTCCTCTATACAGAAAGCCTACGTGGCCAGTTGAAAGAGGGCATGTCAGTCACCCTTACCGTAGGCTCTGACTCTTACACAAGTCATGTCCACTCTCATGATCCACAGCTTGGTGGATTGACTTTGTTCTCTTTTGATGGTGAGGCAAGCTACGAACTGTATGCAAATACTGCCTATATGGGTCACGACCCTATCACCATTTCAATGATCCCTCATAGGCGACAGGGACTTCAGGGCACTTGGCTATTTACTTGGTTGGAAGTCAATATGCCCAAAAAGACTATGTTGGGCATGTTGCTCCGCCAGTGCTATGGACCATTTACTGTCACACAGCTTGAAACAAACCGCGATCGAAGTCTTCGATTGCAACTACAAGCTGCTACTGACATGAACGTCACTCCTGTTCCAGTAGCTGGTTTTCCTTCCCTTGTCCCTGAACAGCAACTGGCACTCTCCTTCATCCAGGATGGTGGTTTTAATACCACCCTCCTTATAGGCGCTGCTGGCACTGGCAAGACTGATTTGTTGGTGTACTTAGCATTACACTTAGCCAAGCAGAATCAACGGGTTCTCCTAGCTGCACCTACTGAGGCTGCAGCAAAAGAGTTGACCCGCCGGTTAGCTCAGAAATTAGGACCTGAGAATGCGGTAATAGCAATTAGGCGTTACTCCCATTTTTTTGAGGAATGCTGCTCCGATAACCTATTGACTGCTGCCTATTGGGCTAGTCAGTGGGTAGCTGGTCCCTTGACTGCCCCGACAGCCACTGTACTCAGCCTAATACAAACCCTACCCACCAGTGCACAAGAAGCAATACGGTTCCAGCTGAACCTATGTGCTGAGTATTACAGACGCCACTCTACTGAGGTTAAAATCCTAGGCGTTGGATCCAATCATTGCGAATTGGAACTGCTAGAAAGTAGAGAACAGTACCGCAGTCTACAGCGGGTGAGTAGCGAACTCACATTAGCTGCGCAGATTGTTGTAACTACAACTGGGGCCTTGAAGACTCATGGTCTCAGTCAACATGCTTTCCATGCAGCACTCATAGATAACGCACAGCAGTGCCGTGAAGTTGATGGCCTGCTCTGCCTCCATAGCCTGCGCACAGGTGGTCGCCTTGTTTTTGCTGGCGACACCAAACAAAAAGGGCCTGAGAACTCTTACCCACCTAACCTGGACAGTATCATAGAAACAGACATATATCATCAATGCCAAGCATCGATGCTTGATCGTATGATATACCAATTCTCAAATCAGCTGTCAGGTGAAGACTTTAAGAAACCTGCTGTTCGCCTTCCTAATGGCCTGGGTATGTGTACACTACTCCAGTCCCATCGCCAGCCGATAGAGTTACTATCTTTTAGCAACACACAATTTTACGGCAACCTTGTCTGCCCTAGTCAATCTATAGGGTCGCCAACTCCTCTCTACTGGCCACAAAATGATGTGCCAATCGCCATAGTTGATGTCAGTGATGAAACTAGTCCTGCTTCTTTCGAAACCCAATATGGGTTGATGGGAAATCGGACAGACGCCAGTATCGTGGGAAACATTGTCACCACACTGGTTGAGGAAGCCAAGATTAGTCCTGATAAAATATTAGTGATTGCCTTGCACCATTGGCAGGCACAGCTAATAAGGTACAATGTAAGGCGACATGTGGAAGTACTGTGCCCAGATGAAGCACAGGGGCGAGAACAAGAAATAGTTATACTTTCACTTCCAAGAACTTATCGGTCCTGTGATGCGTTGGCTGACCCACGGTTGATCAATTTTTGCATGACTAGAGCTAGTCATGGGCTCATTATCACATGTGAGCCCAAGCTTCTCTGGCGTCATTCTCAGTTTTGGCAAAATTTTCTCCGCTTAAAAGGCTTTGCTATGCCTCAAGAGGAAGGACGTACCGGCCTCGTGGTCAGTTCGCAGCTGTACCAACAGCTCCTGGGTGCCACCATCCGCGAAAAATTCGCAAATACGGACCCTTCCCGGCCACAACAACGAACTAGTTTACTTCCCAGGTGGAGAAATGCCACCACCCAGCAGCCAGATCCTTACCCCCTCCTACAGCTTCTGCCAGCATTCCCCAGCCTTCTAATACACCAATACAATCATCAACCATTACGCCTGCACAAGTACGCCTAGGAGGCAACCTACAGTATACACTGTTTCTGGTCTGCCTGATGAACATGATCGTAGGAACTTCGGGTGCGCAGCACTTGTTTGGTGGACCAATGTTGTGCCACCAAACCGCATCTGGGCGACAATTGTTTCAACTGCCACCTGCGCTAAACTGCACCTTAAATGGACACCCACTCGATAGACACGAACCTAGGAAAGCAAAAATCGAACTCTATCGTCGCAATCTGGTGCAGTACAAATCAGAGGCCTGGCTCTGCCAGAAGATTGAGCATGCCATATCCACTTTCACTTATTTCTTTGGAGTGCCTCGTCTACGACAGGAAGAAAAGACTGAGAAAAACGTGGATGCCGAAGAATGCAACCAGATGAAACGTTTCAAGAAATGCTCCCAAGGGCTATTAACAACCAAAGGGATGCTGTGGCAAACAACCAATATTCTGGACTGGGAGTATTCATCCGGCTTTGTGCAATGCTGCAAATGGCGCAAGTATATGAGCACTAACTGCTTCCTTAGTAGCGCCTCTGTCTACAAACGTCATGGCACTTCGTTCATGGAAAGCACAGCAGGAGCAGTTTCGCATTGCTCCTATCAAAAGGGACAATGTCAACTTCGCTCGGGCGCTTTTTTGATGTGGACCATCAACCCTAAGGAGAAATGCAACTATGAATCCTACCGGATCCTCCAAGGGACGCTGTTGGACAGAGCATGGCTTTCTGATGAACAGGACCTCGCTCTAACCACGCAAGATGGTCGCAGTGTCCAAGACTGCCACCACCACCTCATTATTTCAGACCAAGGTCTTGCTTTCCAATGGGTCTCACCGGATCCTCAACCCCGCACAAAACGAAATTTACTAAAACAACCACCTGTTCCATCTGTTTCAAAACATACCAGAAGCGCCAACTCTGTAAATCAACAGCACGCTTCAACAGCAGGTATAGTGACGACCGATCAATTGGCCGCTATGCTACAAGCCTTAGAAATTCGCGTCAACCGACAAGCCCAGTTCACCTTTCGCCAGACTTTACTACAAACTTGTCAACGAATGAAGGTAATTACGGAAACCATTAAGGCTAATACGTTAGTCCACCCTACCTTGGTTATGCGCCGCCTTTTGCGTAGAGATAACCTAATAGCCATAGCCTCCGGTAGCCTAATCGAAGTTTTTGATTGTCTTCCCTTACAGCGCGGCACCTACACCTTTCTGCCTATGTCAGAGGCCTGTAGTCGGGAGATCCCTATTTCTTTCAATATCACAACTCACACATATTTTGCTTATATGAATCCTTTGACCAGAATAATTAGCCATCACCCACACCCTACTGACTGCTCTAGGTGCGAGGAAGTACCATTATCTTTACATGGCAAAAACTACCTTTATCATTATAGAGATGGACACCTTAAAACAACAGGGAATTTAAAAGCCTTACAGTTTTTTCAATTTAATTTCACCAATCCCCTCCCCACTGAAACTACAATTCACCGCGAATTAGTCATTTATAATTTCTCCATGCTTAAATCGCATGCCACTCTTAACGACTTTTACCAAACTCTTAGTCACCAACAAAACATACTACAAGAGTTGGGCGCTAGATCATCTAATCCGCAAATCGCCGCTCAGGAACTTAGAAATAACATAATTAATAAAGGCTTGTTTGGATTTTTGTTTGGATCCTTCTTAGGTTGGAAGAGCCTTGCCGTTTTTGTAGCAGTCGTTTATGTGTACTTACTCCTAATTTATAACCTGTGTTGTCCTGCTGAACGCAGAGCCAACACCGCCCTCAGCATCCCCGACATTACCTCTGCCTCCGTGTCCCTAGCACAGGGATGGTGGCGTCGCGCGTTCCATCGATCATTGCCAGAGACTAGACAGATTCGTTTTAATCCAAATATCCAAACCGTTCAGATAGAAGAAATCCCCACAAATAGTGAACCAGATCATACTCTCTCGATTGTGCCTACGCCTATCGGCTACCAACCTACCAATAGAGAAGCTAATCGTACTCCCATGCTGACTTTTATGATAAGTCCAGAGTCTGAGCCAACCGCATCACATTTATTTCTAAAAATTTTTGTAGATCAACAGCCTTTTACTTTCCTTTTTGATACAGGTTCTGCGCCAACCTTAATAGATGTACAGGCAGCAGCAAAGATACACAACTACAAAATCTGTGGCAGACCCACTTTTCGTGTCTTGGGTGCCGGAGGACAACCGGTTGACATCATCACCACAATCAGAACGACTCTCAGCTTAGGCCCGTTACAAAAAACTCACCAATTACTGGTTGCCCGGAATTTGGCCTTTGAGGGCATACTAGGCTGGGATATCGTCCAATTGTTTGGTGCATTTATAATCGACCTAGATAACAGGATACTTACTTTGGGTGAACACCAACTCCCCTACTGGACGCTCCAACTCCCCCCATCTCAGATGAGCACCTTACCAGTAAACGAATAGTGCGTAATGTAGAAAATATTTGGATACCGCCCCACTCTGAAATATTGGTCCCAGCACGGATTGACCCACCAATCTTTCCTGAAGCATTGCTTTTTGAGCCTTTTAAACAACCTGCCCTCCTCTTTGTAACGGCCCGATGTCTAACTATACCTCAAGCAGACCATGTTTTTCTAAAATTACTAAATCCTTTCAATAGCCCCCTTAAGGTATTCAAAAACCAATCCTTCGGGACGGTTGAGCCATTATGTCAAGTTACCACAACCACTGATTTAACCCCCCTTGAAATTTCATCAGTAACCACTTCCGATACTGATGCCCCATCAAACGACCTGCCTCCTGCGCTCAAACATATCGACTTATCACAGGCAGACATTACACCCTCCGAGAAACAGGAACTAATGAATCTGTTTAGACGCTTTCAGGATATCTTTTCAGTAGGAGAGCACGATTTAGGGCGCACGGACGCTGTGCAGCATGTAATCGACACAGGGAATGCTCAACCAATGCACAGTCGGCCCTACCGGATACCGTACGCACAACGGCAGGTAGTTAAAAGTCATATTGATAAGATGCTCGCTACCGGCATCATTAGACCATCCACCTCGCCTTGGGCCAGTCCCATCGTTCTCGTAAAGAAAAAAGATGGATCCTTCCGTTTTTGCGTAGACTTTCGTAAACTGAATGCCATAACTAAAAAGGACGTCCACCCTCTCCCCCGCCTTGATGAACTGGTTGAGAGTGTAGTAGGTGCCAGACTATACTCCAGCCTTGACCTGGTCAGTGGTTACTGGCAGATTGGTCTCGAAAAGTCCAGCATTGAGAAAACAGCGTTTACTACCCATGAAGGGCTGTATGAATTTGTAGTTATGCCATTTGGTCTCACCAGCGCCCCCCAGACTTTCCAACGATTAATGAACCATATTTTGAGATCTCTAACCTGGCATCAATGCCTCTGCTATTTAGACGACATCATAGTCTGGAGCCATGATTTTAAAACACATTTACAAAGGCTAACCAATATTTTCCATCAATTTCGGCTTTTTAACTTAAAAATTAAACCATCTAAATGTACCTTTTGCACTAAACAGATTTCTTACCTAGGACACATTATTTCAGCTGATGGTCTCGCTCCAGACCCCGCCAAAGTAAACGCTGTGCAAAACTTTCCAATACCCACTACTATTACGCAAATCCGCCAGTTCTTAGGGCTAGCGAGCTACTACCGTAGGTTCATTAAGGGGTTCGCGAAAATCGCTTACCCACTCCATCAACTGTTGCGATCTAAAGGCGAACACATACAATTAGGAGAAGTACCCCTTTTAGCATTTAACAGCCTGAAACAGAAATTAATTGAAGCGCCCCTTCTCATCAATCCTAACTTTTCAAAACGCTTTATTTTATATACAGACGCCAGTAAAAAGGGATTGGGTGCAGTTCTTTCGCAAGATACACGAACAAACGAATCTGATAAGTCAGACATCCGACCCATTGCTTACGCTAGCAGAGCTCTTAAAGACCCTGAGACTCGATACGGAACCATAGAACTAGAGGCAACTGCACTTGTTTGGGCTGTGCAGTATTTCCGTCCATACTTGTATGGACATCCTTTTACTTGCATAGTGGACCATGCACCGCTTAGATGGTTTATGACTTCACACCCCGACAATACCAAGCTAAGCAAATATCAGTTGCTTCTACAAGAATACGATATTAAAATTGAATACCGTCCAGGCAAACAAAACACTAATGCTGACGCACTTTCTAGAAATCCCGACACCGAAACGCAACTCGATTTTCAGCCTCACCAAGACTTTCAGAACAAACTTGTGTGTGTAGTGGAGGATGCTCCTCCAGCTGTTCAGCAACAACTAGAGTGGGACCCGGTTCTTACGCAACCACGGGACCCCGAACTCCACAGAATCATCGAGCTTCTCAAGTCAGATGATGACAACTTGGACACTGATCAACACCGTGAAAAGGCCAGGTTAAAATTAGACTTTTGCCTGCAAGATGGCATTCTATATTTAAAAGGACCTCACACTAGGCGAAATCCGGAAAATTTTAAAGTAGTCATACCCCTCCATATACGAGAACCTCTTTTTGAAATCTTTCACAGTGACGCCCTTACAGGAGCTCACCTAGGCTTTGCAAAAACAATCTCAAAATTAACAGCTAGATATTTTTGGCCTTACATGAATACGGATGTTAAGAAATGGTGCGCCAGCTGTTTGCAATGTCAACAGCGCAAAGACCCACCAAGGGCAGCCCGGGCACCACTAAAACCGATACCAGTTAAAGGTCCTTATGACATGCTTGCAGTTGATATTCTAGGTCCTCTCACCCAAACCACTGAGGGTCACCGCTACATAATTGTATTTACCTGCCATTTCACAAAAAACGCTGAAGCTTTCCCTACCATTAATACATTGGCTACCACATTCGCCGATATTTTTATTAGAGAAATCGTCTGCAGACACGGACCGCCCCGTTACTTACTATCAGATCAAGGCCCCCAATTTTTGTCCACCTTAGTTAAAGAAGTCTGTCAGATTCTAGGAACAAGCAAAATCAATAGCACTCCATACCACCCAACTACAAATGCCGTAACGGAGCGTTTCAACCACACCCTTTGCGATATGCTGTCCCATTACATTAATAAGAACCAGTCTAATTGGCATGAAATTATTCCTTTCGTCCTCTTTGCATATCGGATTAGTGTACATGAAACAACCCAGCACAGCCCTTTTGAACTACTGTATGGTCGCACGCCCAACGTCCCACTCGACACCATCTTAAAAACCCCAAATCGTTTATATATAGATCTACCAGATTATGTAACGGATCTAAAATTTAAATTACAAGATGCCTGGGAGTTAGCCCATTTTTACATAAAACGCTCTCAAGCTAAAAATAAACGTCTCTATGACACCAAGTTAAACTCCCCTGAGTTAACAATAGGCGATCGAGTATTACGTAAACATCCCAGAGTAGCAGAAGGCCTGAAAACTAAACTGAGCCCAGAGCACTGGCGAGGACCTTATACAGTAACTGACACTTCCGACACTAATGTTGAAATAGAAGTGGACACTAAGAAACTTTGGGTTCACCGTAACGATGTTAAACTATTCACACCCCCTTACATACCTCCTTTTTCCTCAACCACCAGTACCCCACCTGGTAGTATGGACACACCTTCTTCTCCCCCATCACCCCGACCCACTATCATACCTATTCACACCTCCACACCACCTTCTCCTTATAATCTTCGAAGTAGGCCCACTACCTTAGCCTTATCCCCCAACGCTTTAGCACTACCAATCAGCATTTTTAATAAGTTTTGTAGACCAGCTAAAACACGTCGAGCCCCCACTAACGATACCAGTTCTGAAGCCATAGCAATGCCGACTTGGCCTACCACTACTTCAAACCATATCCCAACTCCTAATCTTGACACCGAAAATCCAACCCTTCCAGTTATCTCTCCGTTAACCCTTCCCTCCATCACCATCGACCCCCCAGAAACAGCTTCCACGTCCCACCCCTTCGATATCAGTTTCGGTATGCAGGAATTTTATCGACCCTGGTCCTCAGATCTTCCAGTTGTAAAAGCAGAATCCCCTGACACACCCAACTCTATTCCAACTTTAACAAACCCTACTTACTTCATCGACACCCCCCGTTCAACAACTGAACAGTCTATTTCACTACCTGATACCACCCCAAAACAACGTTTCCCACTAGCAACTGCAAATCTCGGTAAAGTCTGTACTCCACTTACTGTACATTCCTACCTGAAACCATCTTTCAGAAATTTTCCCACTACCACCAGTCAAAATAAGAACCCAATTTCAACACCCCCTCTCCAAAAAAGGTCACACGACCCACCTGTTTTGCAATACCAACTCCTATCGGGCGTAAATGAGGCTTTTGCCCCCATTCGCGCTTCCCCAGGCGCCGCTGGACTAGACCTATCAAGTACAGTGGATACAGATATCTACCCTGGTCAAACCAGTCGGATTGATCTGGGTATAGCACTAAAACCCCCAGAAAACCACTACTGCCGATTGGCACTTCGGTCCTCTTTAACTAAACACCTTAACCTAAAAGGTGGTGTAATTGACCCTGATTACACAGGACCGATAGTGGCAGTCGTGCACAACGATTCGAGACGAATCGTCTCCATCGCGAAGGGTCAGAGAATCGCTCAAGTTATATGTGAGGCCTTCGTACAGCCCTACATACAGAAAGTCCTAGAACTTCCAGCTTCCTCTAGAGGTGAGGGAGCCTGGGGCTCCACAGGGTTTTAAGCCCCAGTACCATACCTCTACCAGCCTCCTGCACAACAGTATTTTTATATAGCCTTTCGTAAACTAACTAACACTGTGCAAGACTCTGGTTACTCAAATAACAACGCATGGGTGCAGGTTTGGGCAATATTATGTCATAATAATCGTCCTTTATATTCTATGGGAACCTTGGATGGCCAACTTCAACACTACATGGACCTGAGACACCATGCCATGCAAGAACTTTGTGATGAACATCAAAGCAAAAATTGGGAACGTCTGCCTCAATGAAAAGCAACGGTACACAACTACGTACTGTCCACGCCAACCACCGCTTCCCTACTGAACATGGCACAGGACTTGCTGTTGATTCGGTATTCGGTACCGATATCGGAAACTGGTGTCGAGCTTTCGCCTGTACCTGCTGCTGTGTGGTAGACTCTCTCTCCTCTCTCCTCTTTTTTTTCTTCCACAACTACCACCGACTGCAGTCTTGCAAACTGCACTTGCTGTCAGCTGCCTCGACCACAGTTGGAGCCTGAGATAGAACCGAAGCTTCAATCAGAACTATCAGCTGCAGAGGAATACCCCCATCAAGAAAAAAAAAAGGAGAAGATGCCATTGCCTCCATCAAAAAAAAAAAAAAAAGAAGATGCCATCCAGGGTCATGATACTCTTGCACTTGTCCTTGTCTGCTGTCTATTGTAGCTTTATGTGTTGTCTTGGTGGCGGGACGCCACTTGCTTTACGGGGATAGTTGTCACATGGACGTACAGTCATATCGACTGTACGTACATACCAGACACTAGTCACCCGCGCTTTGCACGTTATTCACCAGGCACGCGCATGTTACTCACAAAGGTGGTGGGCAGCACGGGATATGATATCACGGCCACTATATAAGGCCTCTACTCTTACTGCACTTGGGATTGTACTGAATAAACTGGTGCTGGAAGGTTGTCTCCGCACTGTACCTACAACGCTAGTGCCAATCTTAGTCCAAGCCACGGGCCCATCCCGTTAACACACACTTTCTGTCCAAACCAAACCGTGACATCTATGCTGAACTGGAAGCTATGGAGATTAACCCTTCCGGCGGCCATTTTAACTGCGAACTCTCGTACCACAGGGTCGGTAGAACGCAGAGCTCTCTGCACTTTAGCCGCATCGCTAAGCGACAAAACCAGCCCCGTTTCTTTGCTTGACTTAGAAGCTTCATCTCTCTGCTGAGGGGCAGCTAACGCCTCTGTAGTCTCAGCCCTAATCCAGCTACATGTACATATGTCTATACACACATCAGGGGGTCTCGCCACCCCCGGCCTACACCAGACCCCATGATCGGGTACCCCTCCCAACGAGACCATTATTCCGACCCAAATTGTCAAAGTAATTCTTCCAGCGAATTTGTACACATTTTTGTGTTACTCGGGCATGTGTTACATCTTTGTGTTACTCGGGCGATAAACTTTGCTTGCTTGCTTGCTTGCTTTTAGAATTTCAGACTTGCCAAAATCGCCTATAAAACAGCAGCTTTTAGTTGTATTTTAGCCATTATTTTTACGATTACTAGCCAAAAAATGCGATTTTTGAGCGCTTTTTAGTACCAAACACTCCCCCTAGAATCTGGGCGTTAGATCCCCAACCACCCTCCCCCTTCAGCCAATGATCTGTTACAAGTACGATGTACGTACTGTATGCATCTAAGTGATACATATAACAGACTTACGGTACATGTTAGAGAGGTAAACTTGAAGAAACGCCAGCCTCTTGTTATAAATTTACTTACATTTGCCAATTGCAACATAACCATACTAACGTAATTGTAAAACCCGCTCTTTTCGGGCTAAACGGCCACATACCGCCCCAAGATTCCATCAGACATGTCGATCTTGCCAGGGGCATCAGTTAAATGCCGATTGCCACTGGACTGGCGCTAGAGATGTGCACGGGCACCTTTTTTCCGGCCCGGCCCGGCCCGGCGGGCCGATCAGGTGAGGCATGCCCGGGCCGCCATGCCCGGCGGGCATCAAAATCGGGCCCGGCCCGGCCCGGGGGGCCTGAAAATGGTGCCCGGCCCGGCCCGGCCCGCCCAAAATCCGGCCCGGCCCTGTCCGGCCCGTTAATTTTGCTTTGTCTTACTAAATTTTTGAAAATTTGGCATGAATTTTCAGATTAAAAGCTAAATTTCATGTTAAGCTTTGGAAATTGGCATTTTAAAACAGCGAATTTCAAATTTATGCTTTTTTTTAGTTAGAGTGCAAACTGGTATTGGGTTGTTTTCCAGGAATTGGATATTGGGGTTTTTTGTCATTGATAATGATACACAGTGTACATTATATATCCAGGGAAGTGGTTGACACCCTTTTTAAAGCCAGACGCACAAGCTAAACCCTAAAAATCAAAGTGTGCACTAGAATCTAAGCCTGAGCTCCAAATTGAGGCTTAAAATTAAGTTGGTTGGCAGGTGGGGTAAAGGCTTGTGTATGAACGGCACCAAGGCTGCAATTACTGTTAAAATAATTCTGCATATGGTAGAACGGAGCGTATTTTGAATTCATTTGGGGCAATGCTAAGCTAATCAAGGTGTTCTTTTTTGTATTCTGCTGTTCTTTATACAGTATAGATCAAAAAAAATGTCCCATCGCTTTTTCGGCCTTCACTCAAACGTTTCGTTCTCAGTCAATTCTTTACCGATTTGGCTCAAATTTTCAGCAAAAATTACCAACATGGTTGGCTAAATATTCTGCAAGTTTGGTGCGAAAATTCCAAAGGAAAAAATTTTTTTGAACCAGAAAGTGAAAATCATAGTGGTCTGTGTAAATTCAAATTTCCCGCGCAATTACGGCGCTATCGCTTAGATAATTGCAGGAATGATCGAGCGGACATTTGGTCATGACATATTCAGACGGCAGCCCTCTGGCTTAAGGGACACTAAAATTGGGGAATTTTAAAAACATGATCGAAAATCCCATAGTTAAGAAATCTGTACATTCTGGAATCAAAGCACTGAATCAGTTGTCAATCAACACAGATTGTAGCAGGAAGTTCGACAAATGAATGAACCTGATATTTAAAACTCTGTTTCACATCATAGAAACCTTCTCCACAGTGTTTTTAGAAAATCGAAAATCTTCTGAATTGTCATTTCACCGTTTTTACGAAGAAAAGTCACATTTTGTCATGTTTTTGAAATTCCCCAATTTTAGTGCCCCTTAAGCCAGAGGGCTGCCGTCTGAATATGTTATGACCAAATGTCCGCCCGATCATTCCTGCAACTATCTAAGCGATAGCGCCGTAATTACGCGGGAAATTTGAATTTACACAGACCACTATGATTTTCACTTTTCGGTTCAAAAAAATTTTTTCCGTTGGAATTTTCGCACCAAAGTTGCAGAATATTTAGCCAACCATGTTGTTAATTTTTGCTGAAAATGTGAGCCAAATCGGTAAAGAAGTGACTGAGAACGAAACGTTTGAGTGAAGGCCGAAAAAGCGATGGGACATTTTTTTTGATCTATACTGTATATGCCCGACGGGCATCAAAATCGGGCCCGGCCCGGCCCGGGGGGCCTGAAAATGGTGCCCGGCCCGGCCCGGCCCGTCCAAAATCGTTGACGGGCATGCCCGGCCCGTGCACATCTCTAACTGGCGCATAGATCTGTGCCCTCTCCTTTGAATGATCGGACAAAAGGTGGCCCCATACTGCTGCGCGCGTCTAAAGAAATGGCTCCCCTGTTAACCGGTTTGTCGCTGGCAGGCAAGGAAACCGTTTGATTTGCGTTCAGGATTGGAGAGGACGAAAGTGTTGAGACTGCACTCTCAATGTATCGTTATTATTTATTTTAGTTACGAACGCTAGCTCAGTAGCTTTCTTTATGCATGTTTTCAACACAATCACCGCTGTCTTCAGTAAGTGCCCATTCGTTCTCCACGTACTCTTTCTCCACGTTTACGAACAGTCGCAACGGGACAAAACCTTGCTGCAAATTTTCTGGTGCTTCATTGCGTGTTCTACTATTGTTGCGCGGAATACAGACTTTACAGTACGCAAAGGGTACGGTATCACCCGTAAGACCTATAACTAGATCCACGTCGAAAAACACCGCTACATGTATGCTTGGTATAGATGTATTGTGGTTTTCAATATTGACTATTGCCTATTGGCTCTTGGATATGTATTTTCTCTACAAAATTTTCTATAATACTAACACTTACCTACTGTCATTTTTATCACTCATATTGAAAATCTCGTTTGTCCACAGTTTGCACTGGCGGTTTGTCTGTCAAGTTGTATTGGACAAGCCGTATCCTGTTATAGAACGGTCATCGGTAGTTGGTCGTATATACGAATAACCCTGTCAAGCAAAATGTTATACCGAGTTGAAAATAATGTGTAACGCTATTATGTAAACGTCAACATCTTTGTGTTAAATGCACGAGCAGTTCGTACGGCTTCCCATCATAACCAACTTACAAGCTAATTGCATTCATCAAAACAGCTGTTGATACCCCACAACCTAGGATTAGGCTCAGTTGGGTTCCATTCTATATTAAATCGGTTGTTGTGGGCACATGTCCTTGTCTTTATGTGTCCCCAGATGATTGCCACTCTTCCCATGGCTCTGGGGAGAGGGGGAAACGTATAAGGTCAATGTACATGTTGCCACTTGACAAGTGCCTTACATAGGTTACAACCTGATAATAAAGTTCGCAGTGATCAAGGAATCATTAAATCAAAATATTGTACAATAATTTTACATATTTCAGGTCAAAGGTAAACCAGCCAGCAGCAGTGCATTACAAATGTGCTACTGGAGGACAGCACTAAGAAACAATTCGCGCAGGCACTTCATCTGCCATCTATGCAGATGCATTGCGGTTAGTGTCCGAAGCCGAACATCTCGGAATTGTGGTCCAGAATAGCCGATCTGGAAAGTCAGCTGGTCACGATTCGCTTATCAGCTACTCGTGTCGCCTCGCCTCGCCTGTCGCATTCCCTTCAGGACTTTCTGGAGTGCCTAGTGGGCGCGCGCCGGGCGTTCCTGTGCATGCCTGTTCTCTTTAACGGGCCGCTACGCTTGTTTGGCCTTTACAACGCCGTTCTGTGTTCTTTAACCGTTCTCTTGATTACTTCTCCATGCCAGGCAAAGGTCAGAAAATAAATTATCCTCCGTCACAAGAAACTGTTCCAGGGTATGCTAGTGGCGAACTAAGTGTGGCCAACTATGGAGCGTCTCTTTGAGCTGAAAGCATGTCCTACCGGACCAGCTGCCGCCTATTTAGATGTTTTGAGGGCTTTCCAGAATTTCTTTCTTACCAGCTGCTCTGTGCCGAGCTGGCTGATCGTTTTAGGCCTTTAGTCTCGGCTCAAATCTACCTCCAGCGAACACAAGCTTTGAAGCAAGCCCTGCGCGGTTTATGGTGACAGTGTATTAACTGCTCCCCTAATCTAAACGTTTCGGTCCGACCTACCAGTCTTCTTTAGACAGTCCTATTCGAGCGCGAACCAATGGGTGTTGTTTCCACCAAAAAGGCGCTCACTGACGTGTACCAACGATACTAACACACTGACGGTTAGTGGTAGTTTTGAGTTTGAAGTTGTCCTCGCAAATTTTTCCTGCTGCGTTAATAGACTTTCGTTTTCATCATAGGTGTCTTGTTTTATAACGGCAACCTTCATACATGGGCCGAAAAAAATCCGGAGGGGGTGTGGAGACGACGGGGAGTCTGAAAAAAAGTAAAAAACCGCCTATTTGGCTGAAATAATCGAACATTTTCTGCCTCCAGGAAGGGCGTTCGGGAGGAGGTATGGCTGGCCGAGGGGGGTATGGGCGGGGAGGGAGGTAAACTCCGTTACCCCGCGGGCGATGCATGGTTAGCTTGGAGATTAAAAAAACAAAATAATGAATGATACCGTTGAATGACATTTGGTTGTTGCAGTTCGATGACGATCGATCGGAATCGAATGATGTTCGAATTATGGTTTCACATGTAAATAATTAAGCAGCTCTTTCTGCTCATCAACCCTAATATTGATTCGTCTGTGGCGGTAGTATTTTTCTTAATTATTATCTCTGAGTATCTGGTTCGAATATGCATTGTTTAGGCTAAGGAATTACTCAGATATAAGGCAACGACAGTAGTAAGGGGGGGATATGGCGGAGAAAACCAGTTTCTGCCGTCCGGCCAGCCGCCGCCAAAGTCTAGTTACAGTGGCCAGCACGATCTTAAAGTAACCGATCGGTATCGGAGGCGCTCAGTTTTAAGTGACCGGTCGGTCCGGCCGTCTCTGTGCACAGGTTTAAGGCTACCGTTCGGCCTTCTCTGTACTAGTTTTATAGCTGCGTCGGCCAGCGCTAAGCAGTTCTACCGTTCGGTCGGGACGCATTGGCACACTTTTATAGCTATACAAATTCTATCGCTCTGAACAGTTTTAACGGGCCGGCCTTTCCGGTACCAGCTGTATATACGATTCTGTCCGCCAGTACTACGCAGTTTCCCTTTTCGTTTCATCCCAGTTTTAAACGTGTTATGATTTTTCAGATAAACCCGTTCATCCATTCTCCCTATAATGCGTACGGTAATCACGATTTCAGGGGCTATTTCTGCTTAAAACTATACCTATGTACGAGCCTAGTAGGCCTGAATCGAAGACTAAAGCCAGAACCTAAGCCTTAACATACCTGTTAACCTAAAACTAATGGGTGTACCTAAAGCGTAAGTTTGAATTTGTTGCTAGCAATTGTATTACTTAAAGATTTTCGATCACCGGTGACTTACCCACACTGACAAAAAATTTCTTGATATTACAGATCCTAAAAAGCCTGAGTTTTAGCAACAACATAAATTTTGGCTGGTAAAAATTTTAGACTGAGGGCAGTATCACTTAATAGAGTTCGCACCGGTTGGGAGAACTGCCTGAAATCGGAATACACTCATGCAATTTGAGAATATTTCATGTTGGCTAGCCCTACAACGCCCTACCGTATGACAATGTCACCCGTCCTAACCCACCTGGTTTGTCGAAATCATGCTTTCCAGCAGAGAATTTATAATATTCTTAATATACAAATATACAAAAAAATATGCAATATTGAAATTTTGTTTGTATATGTATATATACATATATATACATATACAAACTAATGTGCATTTGTATATATACATATACATATACAAATGAAGTAGGCATACATGTGCCCACGTTACTACTAACTGCTAAAGATTGCGTAGACATTCCAACCAAACTCGAAAATGCTTGTAAAACCTCCAGTTATCGATTTCAGGGCCGCCTTGATAAAATATGCAAAAAATATGTACATATCTCATTTTTTCATGCATATGATATGCAATATCAATATGCACTAGAGATTGCATGCATGTATTCATATGCAATATCATATGCATACCCAAAAATCCAATATCATCCAACCATATCTGTCACCTGCTTAGTACAATTACCATTGAACAGGAATTGAGGTACACAGAGGATGCGCGGTTGCGATGTCAAAGTCATAGCCGCAGGTCTCGGGGTGGCAGGTGGTGAAGTGCTGCGCTACAATCGAATGAGCGGCTCGCTTCTTCCTTCCCATCTGCTCGGACAACCGCATGTGACCGGCGGCATCCAATGGGCAGCAATTGCAGCGTCTGTTGTTTCTTAGAACTGGACGCGGACCAGTGTGACCATCGGGAACCTGAACCGGAAGCTCATCCTCCTCTTCCTCTTCCAAGCCCAACTCATTCAACACGGCTCCTTGGTTTTCAGCTTGTGCAACAGGAGGAGCAGCCACATCTGCAACTCCGTCTTCTCAGCCTGCAGATCCTCTGAGCTCTTCTTGTAACGATCTCTGTACTGTACGATACTGTACGCACCAGTAGAAGAGGTAATAGCGTCACTTGCGGCAGACAAGGTAAGTTCTGCTGTCACCCAACCGACAGTGTCAGCAGAGGCGTCCACCACCAGTTCCAGACGCAGCTCTTTGGTAGCTGGTTCATCTGCAGTGCCTGCGCCCGCCTCCAACCTTCGTTTTTGAGAGACTCCTGACATCTGTGAGCATCTTCCTCGTTTTGCAACTGTGAATCGTTTTTAACCACATACAAATATGGTATATACCACGGATGGTCTGTACGACCTGCCATCTGCAGTTATGCACATCGTTTAATAGTGCAAAGCAGTGACCGTGGATGGCTGCAAAATATATAATTTATTTCAAAGCAATGGCAATAAGTGGCTTTTGTTCGAAAAATCAGTAAATAAGAATTTTTATTTATGAAAACATAATATTGCAGTCACCAAACTCACGGACGCGCACGGGACTGGGCAACGCGCACACTGACTGATTAAAAGTGGCCGCACTAGATAACCCAGGGCTGCAAGGGCCAGCCAGGCAGCGGCTGTGTGTCTGCAATGGGCCTCTAAACAGGCTATACTTAAAAAGATACTGCTCCGAAATTAAGAGCCAGTCTCTGATTCGATCGAGTCTTGCCCCTTACTCCTAGTCCAAGTTGAAAATCGAACTTTAGCGTAGAGGTCTGTGCGTTGGCGCACTAATAGAACTTGATGTATTGAGCGATTTTTCGGCTAACATCCGGATTTAAACCTTTTTGACAAAATGCCTGATACCTGTATTTCTGTGAATACCAACCTATAGCTGATACCTGATTGGGTGTTTTTTAAATACCTGTACCTGATACCTGATATTAGATACTTGCTCAATACCAGCCCACAGTAATGCAGGCTAAACAGACTCTGGGTGGAAAGTATGCTATTGGCGTCTCACTACCTCTAGTGCAAGCCTAACACGGTACTCTGTCACATTTCTTGCCTTCCTTTTGGTGTGAAGTTAAGTTTCAAAAATACGAATGCAATTTCAATGGAACAAACACAGAATTAAAATTTGCATTGCATACAGTTTATTTTTATGATTTTTCCGCGATATTCGATTGCTACTACCTACTAGCGATTTTTAAAGAAAAACGAAAATTAATTTACGTATTGCTGGAATCTTAGTCGTTATGACGTTACGGAAATTAATTTACGTAACGCGTTACGACAAGAAATTATCCGTTTTAATTTCCATAACACGTTACGAATACGGAAATTAAAATCTGGTAAAACAGAAATAACACGCACAGAAATTACCGATTTTAATTTCCCATCCCTATGACGGCTATCAATACTTCGAAGCAGTGGTAGAGCCCCAGGTCGGTCGTATCCGGTGGCGATGCAATACTACTAACAGATGTATGACGTACCGTACCTCACGGATCTGCATAAATTTGTCATGTGTATGTGTAAACTGCTTATGTAAACAAATGGTCCATGGGACAAGGAATACATACGCTTCAGTTTAAAAACTGTTTATGAAAACAAAAAAATATAATGCTAATCTGGTCAGAGCTTTCAAACAACAATTTGCTTATGCGGTAAAAAGAGTATTACAGACTAGCAAACTCGGTGTTACAGGCAACTTGTTTCCAATGTTTATTCAATTAATCTAACAAGCTTACACCAGTTGCTGCACAGACATCAAAAGCTCCTCCGACAGCACCTCTTGTAAAAGGTTGACCAATTCTTGCTAGTCCCCAACCCGGTTGTTCCCGGATACTTTCAGCAGCCGGGCGGCGTGTGCGAATACGTCTTTTTGCTGTGGACTCAGCCTAGGGATGCAACCGAATACAAAATACAGAATTGGATTTTCGGAACCGAATAATACCGAATAGTAGGAATCTGAAGGTTCTGAACTATCTGAGCTGTAGATTATGCAATTTTCTCATAGGTGATCTAAACACTGATTTTTATGGGATTTAGTCGGATTAGTAGTAGAATACTAAGTAAATTCATTGATTATAGGCCACTCTGGTGCCGGCGATGGATGGGCAGATACGGAACTTCACACTTAGAATGTCTGAACACAAGCACGAAAGCAGCAACCAGCCGTTCAACTGTGCGATTCTCTCTGCTAGTCTAAGCAATCGGTGCGATCGGCGGATGACCTGTTACATGTATGGCTGCCAGGATATATACCCAAGGTTGGTTACGCTACCCATATAGCTAAAGTGCGTCTAATAGCAGTCTCTAGGCTGACAGTAGATTCGGCAAATAGAAAGCTACTGAATGTGTTCATGTTGGGGATAAACTTAGAGTTGCTGGAGCTTCACTTTCTGCTCTTGCTTGTTCAGCTTGTTGAAACTGAGATACAATGTATAGTTTTGATTTTAAACGGTACCGGAGTTTTCCTCTTTATAGGACCAATAGGAAAATGCCCAAATGGGTAACTTTTCATGCCCTTGTGAAATCCATGATCTTTTAATAACTATGGTGGTCTTATAATCGGAAAATCGCATAGGCATAATTTGGTTGAGCGAAAAATGTGTAGCAAATTCTAGCAAATTGATAGCAAATAGATAGCAAATTTCTAGCAAATAACAAGTTAATAACAAATTAAATTTAAAATTGCTGTGTCTAGCAAGTAAATAGCTAGTAAATAAAATTTCTAACAGTTACAAGCAAGTTAAAGCAAGTTAATTAGAAAATAAAATTAACTGGGAAACAGTATTCCACTTCCGCTCGCAGCAAGACAAAAAAATGTGGCACCTTGGACGAAAACGCGTTCCTGCGCAGAGAGTGGCTCAGCTCGAACAGTCAGTGGGGGCGAATCAGGGTGTTTCGATCGAGAAACTGAATGAGAAACTCGACTCGTTAGCTGACAAGATTTCAGACAAGATGGCCGGTCTCTTTGAGGAGGTTAGTATGCGTGGGTAACCGGTTGGTACCACTACATGTATATGTATGATTATGGTGCATCCGTCGAACATTGGAGGAGGTCAACAAAAGTCGGTCAGAACCTGTGCCGCCAACTCCAAGCAGAACAGTGCCTTCATCAGCTGAAAAAGTATGATTTAATACAATATTGAATAGAAGGTGCAAATATAAATAGACGAGTAATGTCATCCACTGTCTGTTGTAGTAGCTTCTCTGCCACCCTCTGCTGTTCGAATAGCACCACCGACGACAACAACGAGCATGGGTGATGTGATCCGACCGACCGGCTACACTGTGGCCATTGCGATTGCGTACCCCAGCACTGGAGCGTGCCCCCGGTCGACAGTTACACACCCGCGCTGGAGAGCTGTGGCGAAGAGGTCCGAGATCGGTTGGACCAGCAACGCTTCAAGAACGTCGTCCGGTAAGTGCGCGAGGAGACCGAGGAGACCGGGGTGCGGCAGATTTCCTCCGCTCCATTCATTTCATGCGCTGGTTGGTGATTCGCACCGTGGGAGAGGAGGAACACACCGCAAACATAAATCAACAAACCGACGGCTGGTTAATAATTGCAACGCATAATTAGGTTCGTTGCTAACTACAGTGTTTTACTGTCGCACTTTTGTTAGTTTAAAGTATTGCGCTTCTGACTTCTAACAGACAAACCATTAATAATTATTTTTATTAGTTAAATAATTTAAATTCATGAGTCACTTGTGACCACATGCAAATTTATGAGCAAGGTTGTGACGCCTCTTGATGGCTGCTGCCTAAAACTGCCTAGGACCGGGTGGAAAAGAGCAGCAGTGTGAGCGAAAAATCGACAAAAACACGGTCCGATCGATGTTCATCTTACCGCCACCACTTTTAACATCAACTTGGCAGAATTTGATGACTTTCTCCGAACGCCTCTGCAAAACAGAGTGCCATACAACATTCTCCCTTCAACCAACAACTTGCAGTTGCACGCATATTTCGACAATGCACTCTGTATCCGTTGGAATGTTGTAAATCGACTTGACATGTATTTTGACATGATAATCTCAACATACATAATAGATACTAGTAAAAATTCTCATTCCCAAATTTGAGACTTTATGCTAGAAAATACTCTTTTCGCCGCAGAAGCAAATTATTGTTTGAAACCCCTGACCAGATTAGAATTATACTTTTTTGTTTGCAAAAGCAGTTTTTTTAACAGAAGGGTATGTATTCCTTGTTACATGGACCATTTGTTTACATAAGCAGTTTACACATTGGTGGCATATTTTGCCGATTGAAAAAATCGTAATAACGGGCTCGCAAAAGCGAGTGACGTCGTGGTTCGGTTTTTGTACGTGTCTTTACTACCTGATAAACTTTTGCAAACAAATTGTCCCACGGACCGCTTTTTTTACATAAACAGTTGATGCAGTGCATCTTTCCGGGTTTTGATATTCGCATTGCAAGTCACCCTCTGCTTTTGATATAGTTTGGCTGGGGCTCATGCTGGCGTTTTCCCATCTATATAGGTTTTTCGCAGGTACCTTTTTCAGTAGGAGAAATAACAGCTAAGTAGTACCGGTTTGACTACGCCAGAGTACCCCGCAAAGCGGCCTTGAGCTGTGGCTGTGGTTTCTGTCTTGGGAGCTGGGGAACAGCTGGGGGTAGGCGGAGTTTTTCACCCATTTGGCTTCGGGAGCTGGCAAGACTGCCCAGTGCGTTGTGTTGCCTGACGTTAGACGGCGTCTTCCTTTATGTAACACACTAAGCCTCTACCTTAGCAACAGATCTTTTTTATCGGAACGCAAACTTAACTCAAATTCGTAGCAAGTCAGTCAAAAGGGGATGCTTAGTATATGCCAGGTGTTTTTGCTGTTATACATACCAGGGTGCTTTTGCCTCTTCTTCCTGAAATTCGACCACCGAGAAACGGCGGGAACGGATAGTCTGGCCTTGACTTCGCTTCTCTTTTCGAAGTAGAGCTCGTTTGGCGATGCTCTAATTGGCCACTTGCGCTTTGAACAACGCTACTGGGGTGGATTCTAAAAACCACAGGTTTGAAATGCTCAAAATAAAATGTGTACTTACCGCAAACGTCGGTGTCACGGACATAATCAAGCAGCTGAAAAACTGCATTAGCGCAAGCTGTCTGTACTTGAGCACGAATTTGGAAAAAACGGCGCCGGGTTTTTCTTATTGTGCGGCGGCGGTTTCACGAACCGGAAAGTTGGGGGTATCTAAAGTTTTAAAATTTAGAAGAAATCATAAACAAAAGTTAACAACGTTTTCTTTGTTCTGGCAGTCCGGAGAATGCCTTTTCATCCTCTTCTTCAAAACCTTAGCTGGCGACGATTTGTCAGCCATATGCCCATCAGAGATGTTCTAGAAACGTAACAGTTCAAGAATAAACAAAAGTTAACTATGTCTACTAGTATAGAAAGATAAAAAAGTAAGAACCAGAACCTGAGAGACTGGTGAGAGGGCAGGGGGTGGCTCGAGGTAGGGGGCGGCCTGCCATACCCCAATGGGTGCCTCGTGGCGGGGCTCCGGCCCTGGGTCGCACACTGAAACCTTTTCGAAAACAATACATATATATATGTATTATGTGTCAGTTGACGACAGTGTAAAGCATAGAAAGGTAACTACCGGAAAGTTAGACAGAGACCGCAGGTCAGGACGGTGCCTCAGGGCCCACCGCGTGGTTTGCCATGTCCCGCTAGACAATGACCACAGAACGGCAGAATATCTTAGGACATGTTTTTTTCGAGTCTACTTGTCGTGAACACTCACGAGCTACAAGCCTACGGTGGGGTGGCCAAGACTTTAAACTAGGTAGGGTGGTGATTGGCTGGCGCGCGGTTGAGTGGGCGTGGCCTGTTTGTTTATTGTTCGGCGCGTGTTTCTAGAATATTCTATGTACAAAGTATAGGCGCGCCTTTATTGATTCCATGTATTGTATAAATAGGCGCGTATGATGTGATATGACGTCATATTCTAGAACCTTCTAGAATGTTCTATTGTACTATATAAGCAGCGCGCCGGCCAGTGTAAGAACTGAGAAACTGACGAACTAAGACTTGTATATTTTTATTGTAATATAAGAAAAAGCTCTCTCTATTGAGCAACACTAATACCCCTATTTGTTTTGGAGTCAGATAATACAGTCAGCCCCCCTAAAGACTTTTGTGGTCCGCAACCGCCACAAAACTGGTGAGCCCGACGTGATTGGTGGCCGGCTGACGTGATCCACGGTTGACTGGCGAGACAAGAGACTCTCTGGACTGGTGCTGCCTTGGACATTGGTCAACAAGAAGAAAGAAGAAAAAAGAGAAGAAAGGACTGTGGCCGAAATGACTGATCAACCACCCAGAAAGAGAACAATTGGAGGACTAAAAATGGACTGCAAATGGAAGAAGAGAAAACTGGAGCGGGCCCTGGACTTGGCAGGTAAGCTCATTGACTTAAAAGCCCCTGTCTCTGAGCTAAGGGGGATAGGGGACCAAATAGACTCCCTCCGTCAAAGCTATGGTGAGGCCTTCGACAAGTGGACTGAGGCTTTGGAAGCCAAAGATGCGGCCAGAGCTAAAGAAGAAAAAGAAGAGGAAGGACTCTCACTGGCAATAGAGGCAGCCTATGAAGAAAGGGAGCAGTTGGAGGATGTCTACAGACAAGCCTGGTATAAACTAAAGATGGAGATTGCCTGCCGGCCCAAGCAGCCTGAAACTCCAGTCAAAGCAGTTGCGGTGTCCCAACCAGCTAAGGCCACAGCTCCCAGACCTGTTCCTACTTCTGCTGACAATGATCCATGGCTTCTACTGCTGGAGAAACTGAACGAACAACAGGAGAAGCAGGCTCAACAGCATGCTGAATGGATGCAAAGACAAGAGAAATGGGCCCAAGAAGAGGCTGAAAGGCACACTGAGTGGATGGAAAGACAAAAGAAACGGACCAAAGAAGAGGCTGAAAGGCATGCTGAATGGAAGAAAAAGCTGGATCAACAGCACGCTGAATGGACAGCCCAGATGCAGAAGTCCTATTGGAGCAAGCAAGAAAAAGCTGATGGTCCACTGGATGCCACTGAAGAAAGCAAGGCCATGAACCTGGTCAAAGAAGAAGTAAAGCAGGAGGACATAGAAGAGAGGAAAAAGACTTTGGATGAGTTGCCGATGAAGGGAGAAATAAAGAGGGAAGTCAATGGACGTCCAGAAGTGGAGATGAAGAGCAAAGTTCCTTCTCTCCAACAAGAGGCTCCTGGAATGGCTACTCCCAAGGTTGAAGTGGTCTGCAGAGCTGCTGCTCCCAGACAAAAGAAGAAGCCCTGCACGTTGGACACAGATGTTCACTGTGGGCAAGAGTCCTTCCTGCAAGAATCGACTCCTCAACTTGGTGTCACCAAGCAAGGAAAAATGGAGATCGACCTGGCTGATGGCAACAACTACAGTCATCTTGACAAGGATGAAAAGATTCAGCTGGCATCAAAGCCGAAACTGCCCCTGCTCCACTCAGAACTTGGATGGATCCAGTCTGGACACGATGCTTCTCTCAAGAAAACTCCAGTCAACAAAGCCAGCCAGCTCGGAATACCTGTCAGAAACAACCCAGTAATGGAGTCAACATTGGAGTCTCTGACTCAGAAGAAAGCCAAGAAGACAGCTGACAGGACAGCCGGAATCCAAGAAGAGATTCTCAAGAAAATGGAAGACCAGATCAGAATCTGGACAGAACTTAAAGAACTCAAGATGGACCAGAAGAAAGAAAAACTGGAGTCCCCTGACCCAGAAACGGGAGCTGTGGCCCCCAACCAGGACAAATTCAAGCCAAGATGGCAGGAAGAAGGAGTCAAGGCAAGCAGCTCACGGGCCATGGAACTACTACCTTCAGTAGAGGAGAGGTGCAGTCAAGAAGATGAGCCTCCCTTCCACAGGCCTCAGCCCCCGCCTTTTCCCCCTAAACCTGCCATAGTCCTAGGGCCACTAACGCTCCACAGTCCTGGCTCCATCAGCACCACCCAGATTCAGTCAAGGACCTCAGCTCATGGAGTGATTGCCCCATCGCCGCCCGGGGAGTGTCGTGAACACTCACGAGCTACAAGCCTACGGTGGGGTGGCCAAGACTTTAAACTAGGTAGGGTGGTGATTGGCTGGCGCGCGGTTGAGTGGGCGTGGCCTGTTTGTTTATTGTTCGGCGCGTGTTTCTAGAATATTCTATGTACAAAGTATAGGCGTGCCTTTATTGATTCCATGTATTGTATAAATAGGCGCGTATGATGTGATATGACGTCATATTCTAGAACCTTCTAGAATGTTCTATTGTACTATATAAGCAGCGCGCCGGCCAGTGTAAGAACTGAGAAACTGACGAACTAAGACTTGTATATTTTTATTGTAATATAAGAAAAAGGAATAAAAGTGCTCTGCTCTCTCTATTGAGCAACACTAATACCCCTATTTGTTTTGGAGTCAGATAATACAGTCAGCCCCCCTAAAGACTTTTGTGGTCCGCAACCGCCACACTACTGTTACCACAGTTCAATAAGAAAAGAAAAGACAAGTAAAGTCATTACCAAAAACCCGAAATCAAACGCCTCTGGTCCCTTGGCGCTCATTGGCTTCCTTGTTGAGCCCTGAAAATGTTGAAAACACATATGTATAATGCCAAAAAACAAACCTATACCTAGAGATGACTTTCCCTGGTTCGTAGAGGCAAGCGCTAATCTACTACCAAACCTTGTTATTAATGAAACACACTTGATTGACGCACAGATGCACTCGAAGTGGCACTCGATTAAGCGCGGGTAGTAGTGTGGGTTTGTATATTCAAATATACATATACAAATTTGTATATATATACAAATGTTTTGGATATACATATACATATACATATACAAACGGGCTGTTGATGCAATATTCAATATACATATACAAACAGACTTGATATACAAACGGTTTGTATATTTTCATTTGTATATTTTTGCAGTAAGTAGTTTAGCACATTTTGGCCACTTTTGTACGGTAATTGAGATATTTTTACAGTTTCTTCAGGTGTTTTTGTATTTTGAGCCTTTGTCTTCAACTTTTCCAGAAGAATTTGTTAAATTTTCGGTTTAGCCTCGTCTGCATTAAGACCGAATATTATTCATCTTCGTTTTAGAAGTATTTCGCAATGAGTTTTTCTGTTCGAAACGAAAAAAATGGAATAGTAGGCACGCTCAACTATGAAATTGATAATCGAATCCCGCACATTTCCCTTTTCGTTTCATCCCACTTTTAAACGTGTTATTATTTTTTCAGATAATCCCATTCATCCATTCTCCCTATGATGTGTAATAACGATTTCAGGGGCTATTTCTGCTTAAAACTATACCTACAGTGTTGTATGTACGAGCCTAGTAGGCCTGAATCGAAGACTAAAGCCAGAACCTAAGCCTTAACATACCTATTAACCTAAAACTAAGGGTGTACCTAAAGCGTAAGTTTGAATTTGTTGCTAGTATTTGTATTACTTAAAGATTTTCGACCACCGGTGACTTACCCATACCGCACAAAAAATTTCTTGATATTACAGATCCTAAAAAGCCTGAGTTTTAGCAACAACTTAAATTTTAGCTGGTAAAAATCTTAGACTGAGGGCAGTATCACTTAATAGAGTTCGCACCGGTTGGGAGAACTGCCTGAAATCGGAATACACTCATGCAATTTGAGAATATTTCATGTTGGCTAGCCCTACAACGCCCTACCATATGACAATGACACCCGTCATGATACCCCTAACCCACCTGGTTTGTCGAAATCATGCTTTCCAGCAGAAAATTTATAATATTCTTAATATACAAATATACAAAAAAATATGCAATACTGAAATCTTGTTTGTATATGTATATATACATATACAAACTAATGTGCATTTGTATATATACATATACATATACAAACGAAGTAGGCATATATGTGCCCACGTTAGCGGGTAGTAAAGCTTGGCAGATTGGTGCGTAAATCAAATGGTCGCCTGCTAGCCAAAGGCCGGCAGGACACGATCCCAAATTATCCAAAGAACACTCGCTAACAGTGTCTAGATTTTTTGGTCTCTCTACCCGTTGTGGGTCAGATAAGAGCTACCTTACCTACTGAAATGGTTACGCCTGCATAAAATTACTGCACTGCATGCAAAACATAAATACTATTGTCAAAACAGATTTCTACACCTACTTACTAAACAAAACCTACCGTACCCATAACCCAATAAGAAAAGTCTAATTACTTTCGATCTGTCGCGCTGAAGGAGCGTTTCGCTACCTGCGGTACTGATTGTCGATCACGTACCGCTCGTATTGAGTAAGCTGGTACCGGGGCAGTCAGCATCTATAACAAGAGATTAATTCAAAGAAAACATAACATGTAACATACCCTGGGGGAATGTATGAATTCAGACAGCCAGACGGAGTGGTTGTTGAGAAGGGATGGGGAATGGGGCAGGAGGGAGGGCACTTTACTGGGTAAAGGGTCCTGATATAGAAAGCACCCGATCGGTTATTAATACCGATTACAACCTTTACTGAAAACCTTTTTTTGGCAGAGAGAAGGGGAAGTGGGCAATTACGATAATGTAGTCGATACCCCACTCCACAGCCACCCCTATACGGAGGGCAGCCTGGCACACTTCTGACAGATTGGGTGTAGCGAAACGCAGACCGGTCCCAATTTGGAAACCTTGTCTCTCTTGGGCGTTCGTTAGAGTCGCATAAATAGAACCGTAGGGCGACGCAAAGCTGGAAGACATAGCAGGCAGAACTCTACAGACGCACTAAGTTTTCCTAACTGACGCAAATATCTAGGATAGGAGCATAAATAATTGGCGTATTGAACGGCTGACAGGTTGGACAGCTGGTCTGCATTCTCCTTTGCAAAATCGCCGCGCCTGTCCGAGACCCGCCTGATAGATCGGTGTTATGTTTGCTTGGAACATCTTGAGAGACAAATTGTTTCAAACGAACGCTTCAAGCTGGGTTACTGTAGCGTTTCAAACGTACACTATACCTTCATTTCAAACACAGATTACTGTACTGTTTCGAACATTTGATATACCAACTAGAGCAGAAACTATTGTATGTTCTGAGTTTTTTTCTGTCATGCAACGTCAGGAATCTGAAGAATTCGGATGGCAACCCGTCATCACGCCGTTAACGGCTCATACACCGGGCTTGGTCAAATTGATCTATTCTAACAACCTGGTAACTGGCTCAGAACGCGCGGCCACTAACATCTTTACTCAAGCCTCCGATTACAAAGCGATCGGCACATTCAAACTCGGAGATCACTGTCTCCTGTATTTCTTCTGTGCAAATGAAAACTTTGAAAATATCATCAGAGTCAACGACCATCCTGACCAACCGGACATGACATGTGTGTAGATGAGTTCTTCGCCATTCAGCGCGAGCTGCGAGGCCTGCCGTTCAACATCAAGAAGATGGAACCCTGAAACAGCAAACTTCATTAACCCAACGGCCCTCTTCAGGGCCACCCCTAGAATGCGAAGGAAATGTGCTTTTTCGTGTCTTGAGTGTTAATAATAACCCCTTGCAACGTACCCACCACTATAGTGGCTTCACGACAGCAAAAAAATTTGGCTGTCGTGAAGTAAATTTACGTTGAATGGCTGTCGTGAACCGCTTCCCGACAGCCAAAATTTTTGGCTGTCGTGAAGTTTTTTAGAGCCCGAGCGTATTTCGTTTTGGCTGTCGTGAAGTTTTTTCACGACAGCCAACTCGGCTGTCGTGAAGTTTTTTCACGACAGCCATTCGTTTTTGGCTGTTGGCGCGTAAAAACAAAATTCAAAAAAGGAGGACGATTAATTTGAATGAAATCAATCAAAATGCATTTATTCTGTACTGTAAAAGTAACAATTCTCCTATTTAGAATACTCTTGTCTGTGTTTTTTCTCATGAAGTATTTTCTGGTCTGTTTGTGATGAGTTTTTTCTCTCGTATGGTGTTTTATTGATGGCTAAAAAGAAAGAATTTACATATCCGAAGATGCAGGTAGTGTTTCAAAAATCTTGCCACCCATGTGATTGCCTAAACGGTTTTTTCTTTCTTCTGTTTCAGGCTTTCGAGGCTGCCGGAGGTCGAATAGTGTTATTTCCAGTTGCGTGTTTACTAACCGGCCGGCTGGCCTACCTTCTTTCGCGGAGTAGGGACACGGGAGGCAAGGCCTGGCTCGGTTGTTGATTCTGGCTCTACTCGTTTATTGTGTGCAGGCTTGTAACGTAATGGCAGGTTGCGAATAAGGTTGCTGATTAACTTGACGTTGTCTTGTTGCTGGAGTGCCGACAACCAGCTAAACCTACAGGTTTATCTCTTTATTTGCTTTGTTATTTGTCACTGATTAATAATTATTCTGCACGTTGACGAACACAGTTTCTTCTAGGTATCGTTTCCCGTAAAAAAAGTCAACAGTCTAGGTCCCTTGGTGGCCGGCCAAATCGACAATTGGTCTGGCCGACGCATCAGTATAGGTTTACCCACCGAAGAGCCTGTTTTCCAAATATAAAAGTACCCCTAGATACGCATTAGCGTAGGGTACGCATTGAAGGACCTGTTTTCCAAACATAAAAGTACCCCTAGAGACGCATCAGTATATGGTGCGTCGGCCAGACCAATTATCGATTTGGCCGGCTACTGAGGGAACCAAATATGTTAACTTTTGTGCCTACAGGGTGTCTCAAAAAAAATGATCACATTTGGTTATGCTGCCATTTCCGCAAATTTTGACCAAATAGGCTGAAATTTGGATCATAGGTGCCAAAAGTCGGGGAATTTTATGTTTTGAAGTTTGGTGCACTAGGCTTGACTCCTTCCCGAGAAATTTCAAAAAAAAGCGAAATTTGGTAATTTCAATAGTGAAAGCCTGTCACTGAAAAGATGATCACATTTTTTTTACTGCCATTTCCGCAAATTTTGCCCAAATAGGCTGAAATTCGGGCTATAGGTGTGAAAATTCGGGGAATTTTATGTCTTAAAGTTTGGTGCACTAGGCTTGACTCATTCCCGAGAAATTTCGAAAAAAGTGAAATTTGGTAATTTCAATAGTGAAAGCCGGTCACCGAAAAAAGGTCACATTACATTATCGCCTAAACTCTAACGATAGCGTTGGAGTTCATGCGTCAACTTTTTACACACCAATTACCCTGGATTTCTGCGTTTACCCTCCAAATTTCGTCTAATTCCGACAAAAATTAGGAAAGATACAGTAAAAAGAAATGTTTCCATTTTTCGGTGACCGGCTTTCACTATTGAAATTACCAAATTTCACTTTTTTGTGATCATTTTTTTTGAGACACCCTGTAGTTGCCTTTTCTCTGCATAGGTTTTCTTGTTTGTTCTTGTCTAAAATATAACGTGTATTTGTCATGCTAAACAAGTGTTCCAGAGTGCTGTACAACAAACTCAGGTTCACCCCTGATTACTCAAGCTTCCAATTTGGATGATAAGCAAAAATTGGGTTAACCCCTCTGACCATTGGTACTCTTCCTTCCAATTTCGATGAAGAGCAAAAATTGGGTAATTCATCAAGAAAGGGTTAAAGTAGGTATTTGGAGCTCATTCAGATATAATTTAATTATACTTTTATTTTCCTGTACAGAATTATAGCGGGTAACGTCCATGCATGTATGTAACAGGGGGACTGGTCTGCCCCCATCCTTCTTACGCAAGACCCCCCTGATGGGGATCCTCTCCGAGAAAATTTTGCCGACACCCCTCCGATTTTCTGGCAAGTAATTTTTTGAGCAAATTTTTGCGATTTTTTGCAATTTCAGACACAAAAATTGCCAAAATCGCCTGCAAAACAGCACTTTTAGCTGCATTTCTTAGCGATTTTTGGCGATTTTTAGCCAAAAAATGCGATTTTTTCGTTTTTTGAGCGGTTTTAGTGCCCCACCCCCTCCCAAAATTTGGGCTCAGACCCCCGGTCAGCGCCGGACCCCCCAACCCCCTTCGGCGGATGACCTGTTACATGTATGGTAAGGTCTAAATGACTCATGTTTACAGTGATGAATCAATCGAGCCGTCACAATCAGTTTGACAGATGCAGCGGGTGAGGCCCACAGAGTCCATAGTTCGTTTCGCACCATCGCTGGCATCTAGTACTCTTCATCTGTATGGTAACATATTATACTACCACAGTCAGGCACTTAACGCCGTTTATGGCATATTACATGTAGTTGTGGGGAATGGGGGGTTTCTCCCCAGGCCCGATTTTCGGAGAAAATTCCCACCCCCAGCCGGATTCTGGGGGGATTTTTTTGAAACCCTATTTTGGGTTTGTAAACCTGCAAACAGGGTTTCAGAAGCTCTGATAAGCGTTTCAGAGGTCCGAAACAGGGTTTCGGAACCGCAATTAGGGTTTTAGAAGCCCTAAATAGGGTTCCGGAACCCTAATTTGGGTTTCTGAAACCCTAAACTGGTACTAGTACTTGTAATTTTGGTCCTTAAACTGTCTTAAAGGTGAGGAGGTTGATCTTTCTAGCTAGGGGTAACCACCTATGGGCAAATACTAAACACCTAGTTATTATTTAATTTTTTCCCATACGAAAATATCCTGTTGTTAGTTACCTTAAACATATATGTAACAGGGGGCTGCCCCCCATCCGACTTAGGCCAGACCCCCGAGACGATTTTGCTGGCAAGTAATTTTTTGAGTAAATTTTTGCGATTTTTTTTCAATGTCAGACACTAAAATTACTAAAATCGTCTGTAAAACAGCGCTTTTTAGCTGTATTTCAGCCCAAATTAGCGATTTTGACGATTTTTAGCTTAAAAATTGCGATTTTTAAGCGTTTTTAGTGCCCAACCCCCTCCCAAAATTTGGGCTCTGACCCTGCTGTCTGCGCCAGACCCCCCAACCCCCTCCCCTTCGGTGTATGACGTGTTACTCTTAAAAGTTAGTAATCTATATATTTTGGTAGGGTGGCGCAGACGGAAAGTTTGGTTGTGACAAGTGATTGTCTCCCACTGCCGCATCAGATTTGGACTGATTCTACAGTGACGACATGACGAGTCTGTCTGGAAGGTGAGAAATGTACAGGTGTTGTATCTACACTTTAATACGAACGCTTAGCTACTTCAGTTTTCAATATATTTGAGAGACAGAGTATTAGAAGCATACATGGGCCGGAAGAATGAGTTGGGGTAGTCAAAATCCGAAAATTTGGGGGTGGGCCTCCCGGTTTGGGGGTCGTGGCGATTTTGGTGGGTGGGGTCAGGAACAAAAGTCGGCTTCGGGTGGGTGGGGTCGTTTGGAGGGGGTCGAGCCCAAGTTGGGGGGCGGGCAAACCCCCCCGGACCCCCTGCGGCCCATGTATGATTAGAAGATCATCCTTCTTTCTATTGTGAGAGTAATAAACAATGAATATTAACGCTGACACCATACCCTAAACAGGCGAACACTGATACTGTAAAAATCCCCATTCAAAAATGTATGGTACTCATTTTAACCCAATTCTGACTTTTGACGTTTTGACTTTCAGCATTTTGTACATTCGGCATTTCGTTACCTTGTAACGTTACATTTTGTAGCCAACCCCAAATTAGGGTTCCGGAACCCGATTAGGGCCTTAGAAACGCTATTTAGGGTTTCAGAAACCTAAATTAGGGTTGTGAAACCCTATTCAATGCTTCAGAAGTCAGAAACCCTAATTAGGGTTTTAGAAAACCAAATTACGGATTTTGAAACCCTGAATACGGTTTATAAAGTCTCGAAACCCTGTTTACCACTTCTAAAACCCTAATTAGGGTTTGAAAACCGCCTAGAAACCCTGTCTTTGACGCCAGTTAGTATTTGTTCATTCTTAATTTCTGTATTTTTTCCCAAAAGGGTTTCAGAAGGTTTCAGGGTTCTGAAACCCTCTGAATCCGGCTAGGGTTTTTTGTCCGAAATCGGGATTGGGGCTAAATCCCAAGGGAAACGCCCAGTTCGCCGCGACCAGTTCGCCGCGCCCGGTTTGCCGCGGCCGGTTTGCCGCGAGCCGGTTCGCCGCAGGGTTATTCCACCGCGGACCGGTTCGCCGCAGGTAATAATTTTTGAATTCGGTTTAGCAAGCGTACATGTACTGTGGCAGCTTATAAATAAGAAGTTATTTTTAAAGATTAGTCTTGTCAGTAACCGGTAAGACTACTGGGAAGCGCGGGACGGTTTACAGACAATCGAGCCTAAGACGGCCCATGCACACCTGTGCAGCGAGTAACAGACAAGCCTGGCGCTGCAAGGTGGAGCAACGTACGGGAGCAGGACGTGCGCCCCAGGGGGCTCGAAAAACGTTGGGAGGGGTGGGGTCCTGCAATATTTTGAATTTTTGAACGTCGTAGTTTATGGACGATGGACGGCGCCTAATTTTGGGCCTGACCTCACATACAACAGTCAGGCACTTAACGCCGTTTATGGTACCCCCACGTTCGGGGCCTGTGGTGGTACCATAAGGTATCGGTACCATATATGGTGACGGCATACATGTAACAGGGGGGTCTGGGGGTCTGCCACCACCCGACTTAGGACAGACCCCCTGGATGGGGACCCCCTGGAAACGATTTTTCCGACCCCCTCAATTTTTCTGGCAAGTAATTTTTTGAGCAAATGCTTGCAATTTTTTGCAATTGCAGACACAAAAATTGCCAAAATCGCCTGTAAAACAGCACTTTTTAGCTGTATTTCAGCCCAAATTAGCGATTTTTGACGATGTTTAGCCCAAAAATAGCGATTTTTGAGTGCCCAACCCCTTCCCAAAATTTTGGCTCAGACTCCCCAACCCACCCTCCCCTTCGGCGGATGACCTGTTACACGTATGGGTGACGGTACCATAAACGGCATTAAGTGCCTGACTGTACTAAGCTGCTACAGTACGAGTACATGTACGCTTGCTAAACCGAATTTAAAAATTATTACCTGCGGCGAACCGGTCCGCGGCGGAATAACCCTGCGGCGAATCGGCTCGCGGCAAACCGGCCGCGGCGAACCGGTCGCGGCGAGCTGACCCCAACCCAAATCCCAAACTACATGTACAATATGTCCTCAAGAGACTTTGGTCTCTTCTGGAAAAGTTTGGGGCCTGAAGTTAAGCCAGACAGGGAATGCCACAGTGATTATTTATTGTTTATATTGAATATCCTTACATTTCACTAAACCTATTCCAGACCTATTAATGACGCCATGCTATTAATGACCTATTAAATACAGGTAGGAAGTGCTGTTTTACAGGTGATTCTAGAAGATTTTTGTGTCTGCGAAAAAAATTACTTGCAAGAAAATCGGAGGGGGGTGGGGGCAGCCCCCCTGTTACATGTATGGCTTTGCCCTCGTCTGCATGACCGCGTACAGGTGCTACTGCTGTATTTTCAAAGTGGCGACACCAATACGGTATAGATTCAGATTTATAGTTGATCGAAGTACCATATTGAGAAATGCCTTGTGTGTTGTATGTGAATGAAATTGTGTGTGACGAAATGCAAAGCAGTAGCATAAACCATGCATAGCTCGTTTAAAAGAACATAATAGAAGAAAGAGGAGCAACATAGAAGCCACCGTTCTCCATGATCTGCTAGGGATCACACAGAGAATTCACTGGAGTCAGTTTGAGAGTCACACTGCCAGCTCGTTTCCGTTAATTGGCTGCTTGTTTCTCTGATAGCTGGCCGTCGATTTCACGAATGAAGCATCTTTAAGCTCTTTGTGTTTGCCTTGCGGCTGGTTTAGGGCCTGCACTGCACGAGTGGATAGTTGACCCAACTTGGTTGAGAGAAGGTTTGAGCCGGGCCTGCCATTGCAACACAAATTATTAATTTGCTTGTTTAGGGTGGTGCGGTCATACGTGTCGGCGGGTTTCCCGTGGGGGGACCTTTTTCAAATCCCAAATAGGGTTTTGCGAACTTTTTTGGGTGTAAAGGTGGGTTTTGTCGACCATTTTTAGGGATTCTGGGACGAAAATGGCTTTCAAATTCTATTTGTACCGAAAAAACCGTTAAAAACCCTGTTTTGTGATAAAAAATGCCTAAAGACCCTGTTCCGGTTCAAGAAAAACCTCCGACCTTTTTTGTAGCTAGAAAACATTTGTTTTGCTGTAAAGCCAACACACCAACTGTAAATGCGTACTTACTGCAGGTTCTAAAGCATTTCCGTTCCCGGGGCCATCCTCATATCGTAAAGATTGAGAGCTCCAATCGTCCCTTGAATTGAAACGCTGTTAACTATTGCGTGTGGACTAAATAAACACAGGCACATTGCTAGCCGTTGCAGCTAGAGACATGGGCAAAAAGAATGCTGATTGAGGGTTCGTCCCCTGAGGCACTAAACTAGAGATATGGGGGACCACCTTTTTCCGGCCGGGCCGCCGCCGCTTCCGCTCGGATGAGGCATGCTTGCTTCACCATTAGGGATGCAACCGAATACAAAAATACCGAATACCGAATACCGAAGCGGATTTTCGGAACCGAATAATACCGAATTATACCGAATATTGATGATTCGACGGCGCAATTGCAAAAATATACTGTCCAACAATAATACGTCTTGTTTTTGCTAAACTTTTTTATGCTAAAACAGCTGTGGAGTGACGTATTGTTTGAATGTTATAGATTTAACCATGCCTGTAACTAAAACAAGCCCTATTTGGTCGGTCTTTACCGACAGCCCTTCTGACAACAAAACAAGGACCAGTGCAAGATTTACACGCAAACGCGCGAATCAGGCCACAAGTGCTCTGATTTAATTATGTGAAGTCACAGCACACTTTCCCTTATATCCTCCTATTATCCACCACATGGTGGAGATTTCATAAAAAAAACTTGCCCCCTAGCCTAACTCTGAACCTAAGCCTAAGCTGAAAACCGAAGCTAAAAGTTGGGTTTGACAGCGGGTTGGGCGAATGGGCCTTCTCAATTATGCGCCATGTGGCGAATAACAGGAGGATATTTACGCGCGAATCGCAAAGACGCATACAGAAAGTTGGAGGAAGGGAGCTTCCAGTACTAAACTGTAGTAAGCACTGGCGCTGGCAGCTTAGGCATTACAACTTACATTGGATGAATCGTTTGAAAAGATTGGTGGGATGTATACATAATTGGCACATAAAACAAACGCTTAGGTAAGAAGTGCAAAGCTAACAACATAGTCTACTGGGAACTGAAAAGGCCGAAATGTTTTTGTTTATTATTAAGTCAAACCTTGAAGTTCGTTAACTTTTCATATGAATAGATAGTCATTTTTGCCAAAATTTTAGCATTGTAAATGAACAGAGAGATGTAAAAGAGAAATATCTCGGTGATTTCTGCACAAATTTAAGCAAAACAGTGCAATTTTAACGGTTTTACAATATTCGGTATTATTCGGTATTATTCGGTTCGAAAAATACCGAATTCGAATAGCACTAGTAACCGAATTATTCGGTTCATACCGAATAATACCGAACTTCGGTTGCATCCCTATTCACCATCATTAAACGGGGACCGTCTGGCCCTAAATCCAGCCCGGTCCATCAAGGTTGAGGTAGGGGTTGGGAATCTTTCCAACAATCCGGCTTCTTCTTCTTTGTTACGCTTTTCGTTAGCTTAAAATCTAGAACGAGACCGTCGAGAGTACCGGCCGGATTGCCTAGGCTTGGAGGCCTTGAACCTGTTTGAGAGCGAGTTAAAATTATTAGGAATTAAACACTAGAATATTTATAAACTTTATTCTTTTACTCACCGACTCGTCAAGGCGACCGCTCGGGACGCAGCCGGGAAACCAGACTCTATAAAACTCAAATTACACACCAATCGAAAGGACCAGAAGAAAATGTGACAATGTACATTGGCCTAATAACGGCTCGTGACAAGACAGAATAATACGACCCAGACAATTAAACCAATTTGGTAAACTGCAACTTAGGAAACGTAGACAAACTAAAGTGAACTAATTAAGCGATACAATTAGATTCAACTGAAATAACTTATCATAATAATACACATATACATATACAGAGGTGCATATACACATCTAGAAATTACCGTAATCACAAAGTGCACAACACCGTATGCAAAACATCATATGTCAGTTTCTATACAAAATTTGTTCACAAGATACCGTAAGTGTATCCATCAAAGTTATAGTTCATGAGTTATGCGCAGTGGTTGTCCTTTTCCTCACAATCTATAGAGATTTTGTCCTTCAGGGTTCAGTGCCCAATCGATGTTGAGAATTCCTGTCGATAGTGTAGTGATTGTTTCTTGGCTTTTGATAAGTATCGATTGACAAGGTTGTCTGTGAATCACCACACATTTGCAACTGACAAACAACATCTACTTTCACATTAACTTTTTATTGAATTTGCTTATCGATTGCCGGATATCGAGCCCACTTCTGGTGACACTTGTTCAAAAGCAGACAAGGTGTTCAACCAGTTCATAGATTGGGACACTCCATTGACTTGTACGTTTTTGGAGTTAGAATGCGACCACGTATACGATGTGAAGCTCCAACACATCGGTCTTGACATCAGCTCAGTGATGGTAGCTAGTGGGCGAGCGCAATGGACTATCAACAAGGTGAAACATAAAATATAATATGATATGTCAGAGTAGTTTGTTTTTTCTTGCAGAAGGTGGAATGCAACTGATATTGCCCACACAAATACGTGAATGCTTTGCCTTGCTTGTTGAGAACCTCTACCTTTGGTGCAGGTGCCAGCTCCTGATCAACTTTGCCCGATGCCTTTCTTTTGCGCTGAGCACTTGGCGCCTCGACTGATGGAGCTGGTTGTGCTTCTTCTAGTATTTCAGTTCCTCCTGTACTTGTAGCCATTAGGCCGGAGGGCGACATTGGTGTACACAGGTCCACGCCGGCCCCTTTATGTAGTTTACTACTGTACAGATCTAAGATATAACTGTCAATACTTACCGCGCGCGCCTATTACATGCCAATGCAGTGTATAGCGGAGCCCTCACAGTGGTTCATTTCCCAACTAAGTCCTTCTTGTCCTTCTTCTTCGTCTTGAAACGGATCTTGCATATTTATAAGGTTGATTGGTGGTTGATTGGTTGGAGGAGCAGGCAAGGAAATCTCATCGTATGTAGTTGTTAGTTCTGGTTGAAGGGCATCAGGTAGGCCACTCACAGAGGAGCACGGCGATTTCGCCAGAATTTTAGAACGATACCAGCAGTGGTGATTGCTGAACGAACCGCTGTACCACCGCTAATGCTGACAATTTTCAACGGAGGCCAATTTTAAGTTGCTATCTATAAATTTCAAAATGTGTTTAGTTTAACAAAAACAGACTACGTATATAGCAAAAATTGGGGGGTCAGCTAGTGGAAGCTAGATTGTTTACTCAATCGGCGCTAGTTTAGTTTGTTAAACCTTTGTGGGTCTGTTAAGCAACTGCAGAAGCAAAGATATGCTTTAAAATTTGAAAACAAGCCCACCTAGACACTGATTTGGCTGACTTTGCAAAAAGATAATTATTTGGCACTTAAGGAAGAGATTTCCTGTTTTAGGATCAGTGTTCCTACACTATTTTACCTGCTTCTTCGGTCTCTACCTACTATAGCAGTTTGGTCAAGCATGTCTCACTCAGTCAACTCAACCTATCGACTCAACTACCACATAAACGATGACCCTATCGAAGTAGAAAAAGAGCGATGGGAGGAACAAAACAGAGGCGGTGTTCTTTTGCAACTGGACGATGAGGAAAAAGCCAAAGAGGAATGAGGAAAAACTTCCACAGAACCGATCGATGACACCCCAGCTCCCAAGGCAATGGGGATGAATAGACAGGGGAAAGCCAGTTCATATTCATACGGTGACCGCCAGCAAAGAACGAAGAAGGTTCCTGAGGAAGGGAGAGAAAAATTATTTTTGATTAGGTTAGGTTTTTCAAGGCTTGTTTTTTGGTTTAGTTTTACCCGAAAATTCTGTATTCTATATTTCAAAACCTGGGACCTGATGGTTTGTATAGTGGTGTGTACGGTTTGTCTGAGTCAGGGCTGTGTGCTCAACTGATGAGGAAATATCGGCAAACGAAAGTTCTTGTTGCAAAGTTCAAATCAAACATTTTAGGCTTCAGACGTTTTTCATCTAATTTTGAGCTGACTGTTTTTAGTTTTTGTAAAGATACAACCTCCTGGAACCTGGAGCCGGTTTACTCCAATGTGAAGGAACGCGGAGGAGTATATCGAAATGGTGAGTCTCTGGTTTTGGGTGTACAGAAAATAGTCTTACTTCGTTTGATTCTTAGGATTTGTGGCACGAATCATGAAGAATTTGGAAAGTCTAACGAAATTGCATGCAAGCAAGATGTTATTATGGGAAGACTTAACGATTCCGAATTTTATGGCAACGGATGGAAAGGACTGGCCCCAACCATTTAAGAATTTTTGGACCTTTCTTTTTCTTGCAGAGAAAGGTAGGTTATCGTATAGGAAATGGAAAGTTAGTAGTTTTGTCTGTAAAAACATTTTTAAGGATGGGGTTGACAGTCAAGCGAAGACCGGTCAGTCCTGCGGCTCGTCAGGAAATATCAACGGAAGTGGTGGATGCTTGTCCAGGGTATGGCATACCACCAAATTGCACGCTGATGGAGGTGTTTTAACGACAGGAGGCGTTATGGAGCTACAAGCGGGTCAGATGCGTCGTCAGAATCTACCGACAAGAAGCCACCCATAGGTACGTATGTAGTCATGTATGCGTATCAATTAAAAGTGTAGGTATCATTGTATAGATATGCGAGAGTTCTGTGACTAGCCGAACTGTCTGGCTAGGGCAGGAGAAGAAATGTTGGGTGATCTTCCATACTTTGGATGTCGTCAAGATCAGCCCATTAAGCGTTCGCAGTGTCACTGCGCAACGCATCCTCTCGTCTCTACGTGGAGTTTTTCATGAGGGCAGCAGTAGAAAAGATAATCTGAGACCGGACTGATCGATTCGCGGGGGCTTCAATCGGAGCAGTCGCATTTGACGATATGAAGAACAGATGTCATCATTGACACCCTGACGAGCTGGTTATCTATGCGTCCTGCATTATGAGTCTGTTTTTTTGTTTTTGGAAGGTTTTACTTAGATTTATATTTTACATACTGTATGTATAGTGTAGTTGTATAGAGGGGTTCGGTTGTCTTTGAGCACAAGTTCCATTTCAGCAGCTTGCTTCAAACCCAAAACCTAAGGACTGCAAAGGCACCAACAATGACTCACTGCTGTGCTTAGGGTCTGTCAGACACAGTCGTATGGTCGAGTGAATTGTGTGAGCTGGATCCAGTAGTTGCGTATGTTTTGGGAAACCGTACCTTTAGTAAAGTCAAGGCCTGACTTGCGGCTAACCGTGGGGGTTAAAATAGTGTTGTTTAATACTGGATTTTTCAAACGCGTTTGCGTATACGCATTGCAAAACTAATCTCAGAAACGTTCAGAAATCTCACTAAACAGTTTTTTGGCTCTACAGCATGCTGTTTAGGTATTCTACTTCATAATCTAGGTTTTTTATACATACTTGAGGCTTGGTGAAGATAAATTCCTGACATCAAAGAATTGCAGGACAGTATGTACAGTACGCATGTTATCAACAGGCAAGACATACCTATGTGCTATCCTTCAAGAAATTTGTTTGAATGTTCATTTCAGAAGAACCTTGCGTAGCCAGCTTTAATAACTGCGCTGCCAAGACGTGAGCGTTACATAGAACACCTCCTGGTCGCTGAAGCCGGGATCGATAAGACTTTGTGTGTGTGTGTGTGTGCCCAAAACATGTGCATAGTTAGTGAGTAATGTGCGGAAGGAGGGGTAGCTAGCTGACTAAATACGTGCGCAATGAAAGTAAAACTAATTCTCCGGTCGGTCGCTTTCCGTATCTGTAGGAGTAAAAGGTCCAGAGAGCCCGCGCCAACCAGTGCCTTTACATTGGAGGTTCCTCCCAGATAGTTTTCTGTTTTGTCCCTGTGAAACGAAATGGCCGAATTTCACAGCGCGCCGAATGTCAATGCCGTGACAAAGGATGAAGCCGTAAATTATTGCGTCTCCGCCCCGATAGAGATTAGCCGTTTATTAGCCAGGAGGGACAACGTGTATTTCTCCAAAGCAGAAAAGGACGAAATGGAGCAAAGACTAAACCCGCAACGTACACACAATTTTGGAGAAACTCGTCGATGAGAGATGATCTGTTTCTGTATGTACTTGGAAATCAGAACATCAAGAATGATAAACAATTGGTTTCTCCACTTTTCATATCATATGATTACATAACGACTAATGTAATTAACATTGGTGCTAATTGTCAAGCAATGAGAAGGCTGTTAATTGGTTTACAGGGAACGGTTTACTGCGACAGGTGTGTGCTGACTACGGGAGCGAAGCGTAGCTGTGGAAAAATAATCAACTAACTGACGGTTTTATCTCTAGGAACGATTTTCGAGGGTAGCAAGCTTTCCCCCTAAAGTCTCGGCTATTTGCTCTATTTTTTCTGCATTGATATCCAGCCTTTTACACAGCGCGCCTACTACCATAGATCCCAGTGTTCGGTTGTGAATGGTACGACCTGTTCCGGGGAATCTGCTCGAAGCAGCTATTAAAAAGGTATGGGGTCGGCTGACCACTCTCCATTAGAAACACGCGCTCATGCAGCTGTGCTTTTTCCTTTTCAGTTCTTTGTTCACTTCACGCAGTTGGTTCAACTCTCAGAGAAACCGATCTTGGCCATTTAACAGCGCTTTCACCAGTTCAGCTGCTCATAAGGAAGGAACCTGTGTAAAAAAGCCGCGTCCTGAGTGTAACCGATTCTAGTTTTAACCATTTACTGTTTTTGGCAGAGTATGCTTATGTGTTGTCCTCTGTATGGTGTACGATGGGTATACGGAATATGCTAAAACCAGACTCTCTCAACACATGTGGCGTCCGCCGGCTGCATTAATATAAACATGTCTGAACGATGACTGATGTGTAACCAAACCCTAATCCTTGGCGGCAGACGCTGGGGCGACACAACATATGCCAGACCAGACCAGCTATGTAGTTATGGATAATTTAGGTGTCTTTGTATCGCTATTCAAGAGCACTTGGTATACTTATCTTGTGGTGGTTCATAATCACTAAATTAAATAGCTAAAATGACAGATTGATTAGAATACGCTAAAGTCAACTTCACTTTTAGCGATTCTGCAGTGAAACAGCAAGATAGATAACGAAGCAATGACAATGACAAATAGTTCGCTAGCTGTCTTTTATTCCAAAGGCACTTTCCAGCACAGGATACTGATTATGATAGCTAACAGAATCTGCTGTTTCTTATAGTTTACTATGTGTCCTAGAACTATTTTATGTACTGTGCATAAATTTTGTAACTACATGATGAAATTGTATTTGACGAAAAATGTCTATATCTGACTGAAAGATTAATGTCTTAACGCAAGTTTGTTTACATAATATTTACACACATAAAACCGGTTTATTTATAGGTAACACAAACAGTCAAACCCCAATCGAATAGTATATTAACAACTCACCTCGAACCTTAATCCTAAGCACATCCTTTTTATTGCCGCCATTCTACTCAGATCAAAAACAATTTGACTGACATGAAAATCCGGCAAAATTAAGCTCTTAATTATTGCTTGAAAGCTTCTAATGCACACACAAAGCTAAATACCACTACGCTAGACTGTACTGTTATTTTAATATATTAATATTAAAATAAAACTATTATTAATAGTGCCATTTTAATAGTATTAAATCTATATTAATATTAAAATAGAGGGCCTACTATTATATTAAATTAAATTAAAAATACAAAGAGGGGCTGAATATTAAAATTTATTTTTAATAGTATTTTAATAGCATTTTAATAGTTTGACCTTGTTTGACAATGAAGGAGTTACCTACAATACTAGAATTTAAAACAGAATCTTACCTCAGAAAATGATAAAAATTGAAGGTGTCTGTCTGACAGCCCTCTGAATCTCGAATCTTGGAAACTGTGGAACTTTTCTCAGTAATAGGCATGAATGACAAAAGGACCTTAATCTACTCAATAACATGTAACAGTCTTTTCCTGTCAAAAATGTCTCTATAACTATACATCAATATTTTCTTTCAAATTTTAATGCCTAGGTACTGTTCGAATGCAATTTCGAATATCTTAACAGGTCATCTGCGGAAGGGGGACAGGGTTGGTGCGCCGGCCGGGGGGTCTGAGCCCAAATTTTGGGAGGGGGTTGGGCACTAAAAAACGCTCAAAAATCGCAATTTTTCGGCTAAAATCGTCAAGAATCGCAAATTTGGGCTGAAATACAGCTAAAAAGTACTGTTTTACAGGCGATTTTGGCAATTTTTGCGTTTGAAATTGCAGAAAATCGCAAAAATTTGCTCAAAAAATTACTTGCCAGAATAATCGGAATGGGGGCCGGAAAAGTCGTCTCGAGGGAGGGGTCCCCATTCGGGGGGTCTGGCCTAACCTGTATGTATGCTTAAAACCATGTTCAGACAAAGTCATTTTAAAAAGAATGTTCATGAATTTACAGAGAAAAATGCTTCTAAGTTGGATCTCTGATTAAATTTTCAACTTACACTAGCAATTTCAAGCAAAAGATGTTGTTTCACCAATTCGCTAAAGTGTGTCCAAAACTTTTTAAGTTCATTTTAGAATCTACTATTAAAATGCTATTAAAATACTATTAAAATTGTTATTTAATAGTATTAATATTAAATCTAAATTAAAACTAACGGGGGACTATTATATTAATATTAAATTAAAATTAAAATCGGCTAGTTCTATTATATTAATATTAAATTAAAATAAAATTTCACTATTAAAATAACAGTACTAGACTGCGACCAAACTTTTAAGGTTGTCAACTTTTCGGTTCTTTCATCTATACAACCTACACTATACATACTGTATAAAACACAAATTCACACATTTGTTTACAGTATGAAAGGCATTTTAACGTGAACTCTCAGTGAATAGGACGAAATAGTTTTATTGTCACCACCTCCCAGAACAGAGTTATGATCATACTCAGCGTACGTCTTATACGCATCCTGAAAGTCTGTCCATACAATCGTTTGGCAATCCGAATGTTTTCGCCAAAGGGGAGAAAATATGTAGGTAATCGAAATCTCCAAAGACCAGCAATGCTTCTCTGGCACGAGTCGTTGCCACATTGCCTGTGTTGGTCAACAAAGCTGATGGTGTTGCATCCAGTACAGACTCTGGATATCAGGGATGTGAGGTGTGTTATTTTTCGGTGTTTTTTTTCCGTTCTTTTCGAAAAAAACCGGTTTTTTTCCTAAGGGTCGGAAAAAACATAAATCGCGGAAAAAACTCAAGCTAAAAATGGCTAATTTAAGTCATTTTTCAGTTAAAAAATGGACTTTTGAAATGTATAATAGGCTAGACTGACTCAAAGCTGTTAGAAAAACAACAGAAAATATCAAATTTCGCAATCTGAACCAAAAACGTAAACTGCCGCAAGAAAATTTGCATATAGTGTTTATTGATGGAGCCGCCCAGGGACTGTTTCATGCCTGTTTCGTGATTTATATCCATGTAAGATGGGTATTTCTGTTCTGAAAAGACTGAAGAAGGCGCTAGAAAGCGTTAGGAATCATAAAACCAGGCTAGGATACCCAGAACTTGAGCAGGAGGTTTTTCCGCGATTTGGGGAAAAAAACCGAAAAAAACTGAAAAAATAACAGGCCGAGGTTTTTTTCGGAAAAATATCCATCCCTGCTGGATATTATGGACAAATTAGCTTCTTGGCTTTGAAATCCATCGATACTGCCGACTCTGACGCAAGGCAGCTTGGTGGCAAGGTATTTTGCTTGCGCTGAGTAGTATGACTCACCGATAAAGTCGTTGGTGCGGTGATTCGATTACTGAAGCACCAGTCCAATGTAGTCGATGATAGAATGCGCTTCGTCAAAATTGTGCAGTGACCCATCTTCTAACACGGTAATAGGCTGACTTGGCTGCACGTGAACGGCCATAATGGGTTTGTCTGGTCTTGAGAGGCCCAAGTTGAGCACATCAATGTTTCTCTTGCTGGCCGCAGGGATCCAGCATAGAATTCGTGGCTGTTGAACTCAACCAGAGGTGCAGCAGCACAATACGTTTCAGTCAGTTTTACCCAGTGGCGTATCCAGGGGGTGTGTAGGGTGTGTACACCCCCCTTTGCGGTGGAGGTAGGAAGAAAAAGTCTGTCAAAAATATAAGAAACTAATGAATTATGTACTAAAACTGTCTATTTTGTGCTCAGAATGCCTTCTAAATGCGTTTTTGAAGGCCAAATTTTCAAAATTTTCACGCCCTGGTCGGGCAGAAGCCCAACCAGGCCATTATAACCTACTAAAACTTGTAATTTCTGTTAATTTCAAGCTCGGAATGCGTTTTAAACGCGTTTTTGAAGGCTAATTTTGCTAAATTTTCTTACCCTGATTGGGCAGCGGCCCAACCAGGCACTTTCAAAATTTTACACCCCCCTTTCCAAAATCCTGGATACGCCACTGGTTTTACCACATTCACTGTGGACATGGCGGTCATAAAGTACCACTGCAGTAGAGTCAGCTCGGCCCTGTGCATCTGTTCAATTGTGTGAACTTCCATTCCTGCTGAGACTTGAACCGAAATTGTAATCTCACAATTTACTGTACATAATGTTATACTCTAATGTTATGTCTGGTATCTGTTCTTCTTTCCTATTTATGTTGTAATTACAAATTGGTCCCAATTGGGACGCTTTTAACGCCCTCTTTTCAAACTAATTTGGTACCAGTCAGGCCGCTGAGGCTTGGAGTCACAGTTGTATTTGGAGTGTGGTAAGAAATGCAAGTTGAAACTAACTTTTATTCAAGTTAAATATCACTCACATTAATTTCGATGAAGGTCAAGGCAAAGGATTTTGTCGACCAAACAAGTTGTAGCTCGTAAAACCAGAAGACTCTCTCATACAATACAACTCCCAGAAAATGTTGGCCAAGTTTACTGCTAAAGCGTTTTATGTAATTTTAGTCTGCCTTTTATGAAAGCCAACTCCAACACGACTTCCTTTTCAGGTAAAAAGGCTTTGGCTTAAAAAAGTAAAAGGTAAAAAGTTTTTGCAATGACATGGTTTGTCGCAGGTCTGTTTCAACCGTGTAGTAGCTGTCTACAGCTGATACATATTCTCTACATTGACAAAGCCCAGACACTATCTGCCTTTAATAGGTCTACTCTCAGAAGGATAAATGGATTTGATCTACAAGAATTGTCCATGCTTTCTTATAATGAGCATATCGTCATTGCATTAACCAGTACTATGCATTATTGTGGTCGGAAACAATTGTGGTTCTGAATTAGAGGAAATGTATAGAATACTGCTGAGGCAATGTCACAAACAAACAGTAGCTAGAGGAAAGTAGGAAAATATGTTTACATTACATAGTTACACAATGCATACTAGGTAAATGTGGAAATTGACCTAATTTTATGCTTTATGCTTGGTACTAATCTATTAACTTAAAGAACGCAGAAGCGATTGAATCGTTTAGCCAGAAGGATCGGGTACCCTGCATAGTGCAAACAAAATGAGGGTCATAGCATGGCATGATCAGTTGCAAGGTTTTGAGACGCCTGTTGAGAATTTCTTATAAGCTTAAGGCAGCCCGGAGAGTGGGGCACTTTCCATTCAAAACGAGTAGTGTTCTAGTAGCAAGCAACTCAAGGAGTCCACTCTACACAGCTTTACTTCACAAAACCCACAATTCAACATTTTCCCAGCAAGACTGCTTCTTGTTTTGCGTTTCACTGAACTCTGAGATTTGAAATTATTGAACACTCCTAGATACTAATGTTGTTACAATACCAAAATTTCGGTTTGACTATGACTATGACTACCGCCCGTTTGGGTACAATACCAGAGTAGTCAAATTTGACTATATCGTAGTCAAACCATTTGACTACTGTGACCACTGGTTTGACTACTTTGACTACTTTTTGAAACAGAGCCAAATTGACATTTTTTCGATTTGTAAGCTTCAGTCACCTAAAATTATTGTGATTGCACTCATAATTCCTTTACTTCGAATTAAATTGTGCAAAAATGAGGGCATGAGTGCATCATTGTTTTTGTATTGAAATTTTCGATACAAGAGAAAGAGATGCCGAGAAAAAGAGCCGCAAAACTAGAACAAAACGCCTTTTGCATGTCAAACCATGAGCATTGTTGAGTTCTCTCAACTCATGTTCTTCTTTGCTGCGCAAAACATTTTTTAGAGATATATTTTACTGTTCGCACAGTATGTCATATACAGTGGCGTACACAGGATTTTGCAAAGGGGGTGTGTAAAATTTTGAAGTTGCCTGGTTGGGCCGGTGCCCAACAAGGGCAAGAAAATTTCGCAAAATTAGCCTTCAAAAACGTGTTTAAAAAGCATTCTGAGCGTAAAAGTAACAGAAATTACAAGGTTTAGTTGTTTAAAGTGGCCTGGTTGGGCTTTTGCCGGACCAGGGCAAGAAATTTTTGAAAATTTAGCCTTCGAAAACGCATTTAAAAAGTATTTTGAGCATAAAATAGACAGTTTTATATAATTTTTCCTCCCTACCTCCACTGCAAAGGGGGTGTACACATCCTACACCCCTGGGTACGCCACTGGCCATATACATAGGTATCTACTCTCCCTCCAGGAAAAAACTTGCATCAATTAGAGATTCATTGCATTGACTGACACCTTTCATTGCTTCAAAACTTTTGAAAAGAGGGTGTTTGGTTCTGGTGTTCTAAAGTTCTTTGAAGAGTGACAAGTTTGCAAAGTACTTTGTTGCGAACAGCAAAAAAAGCGGTAAAATGCAGCTGAAAACCCTGCTGCTTTTAACAAAATGTAGTCATAGTCAAACGGTTTGACTACCTGGTCTTCGTTTGACTACGTATTTATGGTAACGAAGGTAGTCAAACTTTGACTTTGACTACCTGTCCGTTTGACTGCGATATCATAAAAGTATTAACTATGACTTTGACTAGTAGTCATAACAACACTACTAGATACAAACTGTTTTGCTGATTACTTAAGTTTTCTCGTATTCAAAGGGCTACAAAGCCTATATTGCCCTAAACACCTAAGAGCCAGTCTCTGATTTGATCGAGTCTTGGTATGTCAGGTTGAAAATCGAACTTTCACGTGGAGTGTTGTGCGTTGGTGCACTAATAGACATTGATGAGGTACATATGTTAAACCTGCAAAGGGTTTATGGACGTACGCATTTATCGTGAATATCTGCTTGGCCGACAATTCTCACTACGTACTGATCAGCAAAGTTTAGCCTATATTCTAACGCTAATTTAAAAGCTAAAGATAGATTATATAAGAACGCTAATGAATAAAACGTTCGGAACAAAGATACAACATACCCGTGATGTAAAATTGAGAAATTTCTTTAAACAAACTCTTTTTTTATGCTATGTAATCAGAAGAATTAACGGACCATCCATAGACTAGTTTTTATTGATTTCTATTTCTCGGCCGTTTACTGTGCTTGCATGGTGTAGGTTATATACGAGAATAAACTGTACTGTAAGTATACAAATATCAATTGTTGATGCCCTGATGGGCCTTCAATACTTCGATCTCGCTCGGAAGGAGGAACATCTCCGCGCCCTCCACCAGACCGAGCCATAATTGGTCCTTATATGTTCCACTCGCCCTCACCACTTCAGCGGCAGTTTTGAACTGTCCTTGCGGGTCGCCGTCATCGAATCCCAGATCGCCGGACCCCTGGTCGCTGTTGCTTGTCTCCAATCCGGGTAGTCGTTAACATGCTGGTTCATAAAGGCGATTGCAAGTACGGAACCGTTTTTCATCTTAGCTTTTCCACTGCAGCTCTGGCCCTGGCAGCGACGAAGCCATTCTGGCTGGAGAGCCAAACCTTCAGACTCGAAGCCACCAGACTCGCAAGCGCTCTGATGTAGCAGATTATTGGTAGACACAGATAAAGGTAGTAGAAGAGAGTGTAAATTGAACTAAACTGACGCCCTTTTAAAGCTCTCAAAATCCGGTTTCTCTGGAGGAACTGGTTTCTCTAGCCACTGGTAGGTCTGTTTTTTCCTTCTGACTTGTGCGACGGTTTCTATGGATGAATGAATGAATGTTTATTGATTTTAACAAACAAACAAACAAAGAATAAACTGTTACAATGTAGAATGACCAGCATACCGTAGCACGCCACTGATGACAGGAGGGCTGGGCCGATCGACCGGCTCAAGGGCCCTCCCCCTCAAAAAACTTGATAGATCCACTGCGGCCAATTTAGTACGAAAGTTTTGGAGTGATGAAGTATTTAGAACGTCTCTAGGTAAGTTGTTCCAAATTGGAACAACTCGACTTGCGAAGAAGTTTTTGCGCAGTTCTAGACGAGTATGCATAACGTATATCTTAAAGTTATGCCCCCCTAGTGCCCCTGGTTGGTGCCCAGGTAAACTTCCATGTTAAGCCATTTTAGCATGGTCCGTTAATTCTTCCGATTACATAGCATAAAAAGAGTTTGTTTAAAGAAATTTCTCAATTTTTCATCACGGTGCGTTATATCTTACGTTTTATTGATTAGCAGTCCTGTAGAATCCATCTTTAGCTTTTAAATTAGCGTTTAGAATACAGGCTAAACTTTGCTGATCAGTACGTAGTGAAAATGGTCGGCCAAGCAGATATTCACGATAAAAGCGTACACCACGTACAATCTTTCTGAATGACCGCATTATTCTTTTGGTGCTTATTTAATGACCGAGAGAAGAAAGAATGGGTGCTCAGCCGTCTTCAACGTTTTGTGCACGAGCTGACAGCCATAGTTAAGTGGCCCGATTGTTGATGGCGTATATCTAGGGAATGGAGTTTCAAATCCATAAACCCTTTGCAGGTTTAATATAACTCATGAATGTCTATTGGTGCACCAACGCACAACACTCCACGTGAAAGTTCGATTTTCAATTTGACATACCAAGACACGATCGAATCAGAGACTGGCGCTTAGGTGTTTAGGGCAATATAGGCTTTGTAGCCCTTTGAATACGAGAAAACTTGTGTAATTAGCAAAGCAGTTTGTATCTAGGAGTGTTCAATAATTTTAAATCTCAGAGTTCAGTAAAACGCAAACAAGAAGCAGTCTTGCTGGGAAAATGTTGAATTGTGGCTTTTGTGAAGTAAAGCTGTGTAGAGTGGACTCCTTGAGTTGCTTGCTACTGGAACACTACGCGCCTTGAATGGAAAGTGCCCAACTCTCCGGGCTGCCTCAATGTACGTTCGCCATAAGAAATTCTCAACAGGCGTCTCAAAAACCTTGCAACTGGTCATGCTACGCTATGACCCTCATTTTGCTTGCACTATGCTGGTACCCGATCCTTCAGGCTAAACGATTCGATCGCTTCTGCGTTCTTTAAGTTAGTGATTAGTACCAAACATAAAAAATAAGCTTAGGTCAATTTCCACACTTACCTAGTATGCATTATGTAACTATGTAATGTAAACATGTTTTACTACTCTCCTGTACCTACTGTTTGATTGTCACATTGCCTCAGCAGTATTCTATACATTTCCTCTAATTCAGAACCGCAATTGTTTCCAACCACAATGATGCATGGTACTGATTAACGATATACTCACTATGAGAAAGCATAAGCGACAATTATCGTAGATCAGACGAGATGTTCAATCCATTTACCCTTCTGAGAGTAGACCCTATTAAAGGCAGATAGTGTGAGGGCTTTGTCAATGCAGAGTGCGGATTCAACCCAAACGCCATGCCTTTGACTTCAGACTCCTACAAACTCAAACCATACACAGTATGCTTAGGCAAACAATTGATTTTTACTGTTATCAACAGGGCGTCTGCCTGCCACAGCAACGGCCAGGTATCTATAGACCTTACCCATTTTTCAGGAAAATTACTTTCCGGTCAATTCAACTTTAGGTTTGCTATTTTGATTAGCTGTGTTAGAACCAGAAATTGCGATTTTATCGACTTTTGCCATTTTTACTAATGGAACCACTTTTGGGTTAGACCATCGCAACCAACTTTGACCTTTCGGCAGGTTTTGCTCCAGCGTGTAATGCTGGTAAAACAAGAATCATACCCTTTTAATTTCACGCCATCCATTAGGCACTCGCTGCATAATCTCGTTTGGCTTGTAGTAGTCCCGAATGCAGCCTTCATAGGTTGGAGACCAATAGCAACTCTGGGTCGGACAGCGACGCGGTCCATTTTGTTTTTCAAAAATAGTTTCAATATGGCAGTGAGTGTCCACAAATCTCTAGTGGTCAAATTTTTTCACTTAGGACATCATTGACGAAGCGGTTCTCCTACTCACTGGAATAGCTGCTAGCGGCCACAACGCGTCTCTCAGAGCTTGGGTTTATTGCACAAGAACAGCTGGAAGCGCAAGCCAAAGAACAATCAATTTTGTGTTACAAAAGGAGGCCGGCGTCCCAACAATCTTATGTTTTACAAAGTCTTATATGTATTGGTTTATTTCTCGATTAATGCACATATACAAATAACACAGAACACTGAGAAAAAAGCGTTCAATTTTTGAAAAATCGATCGATACTCCGCCCTCAATATAACGAAATATCGACTGCACAAAATGGCATGTGAAGCTAACACAGGGTCATCAGTCTTGTTGGACCCGCTATCAGGTTGCCTCACTCTTACTGATCTCTTGATCTTGATCCATATCACCAGCATCGAAAGAAATATTTCGCTTCAGGACCTACGTGACAGGTTCTTTCTCTTTATTCTTCGCCATGATCAGCACTTTCATAGTCGTTTCGTATGAAGGGAAGAAGTAGATGATGATGTCACATGGTCCTGGTCATAGGTCTGTTAGAATTGCCTGTAAAACACCAATTTCTAAAACAAATGTCCGGATTTTTAGTGACTCTACGTAGTGCAAATGAATACTGTACCTTTCTGTCCTGACAGCTCGAACATAGCTACCAAATCCGGTTTATTGTTGGTAGCACGCACCATCTTCCGCCATGACATATTTCCTATACAAGGATATATATGACGCTAAGTCCTATACAAGGAAAATAAATAAATAACTTTATACAGCGCACATGTACACCAGAAACAATCCAGCAATAACCCAGATGGGCCACATGCAACGCAATCAGAATGGGTCGACGCGGACTCGAACCCGCTATGTGTCACGCACCGAGTGCATGGGAGCCGAGATACTCACCAATACACGCAGAGAAGATTTAAAACCAAACTCGAATTTAAAACCAAACGCCGGAGCTCGATTTTTGGACGTTCACAGAAAGCTTCATTTTTCTCAAAACATTAGGCCTAGGGGTTCCAAACTTTAAAAGTATATAGAGGAGGTGTTGGTCTACCAAAGCTCTTGGTTTATCACACAAATTCCGAAGTAATGGTCAAAAGCAAAGCGCTACAAAGAGTAAAAACTCTATTTCATTTCGGTTAGAAAAAAGGGGGTGGGGCAACCGCGCTACTGGTTGTACAGTTTTAAAAGCCGAGCCGTCCTACTACTAGACTCTTAACAATAAAGTGAAAAGTATTACGACGACCCAGGTTTTTGATGAAAACGCATTATAGACCCATCGTCGATTTTAGCAAAACACATTAATCACAGCCCTTCAGCGGCGGACTATAATTATTATGACCCAGGTTTTTGATGCAAAACGCATTATAGACCCAAACCCAAAGAACCGACATACACTCCACGAATGCCTAAAACCTTACATATAGTTTTGGTCACCTCTCCAGCTAGAAACCAATACACGAGCTGGAAAATATTCCAACAGTCCTAAAATCGTTTAATTAGTCCTAAAAACCGAAGAGTATTTTAGCAACAGGGGGAAGGTCGATCGGGTATCCAGGAATACCGAACCCAAGCCACCCAATTCATGTATGTACTACCGATTTTATGGGAAGAAATTTCAGCCACTAAAACTGTTAGAATTGCTTGTAAAACATCAATTTCTAAAAATGTCCGGATTTTTAGTGATTCCACCTACGTAATGCAAATGAATACTGTACCTCTCTCCCCCGACAGCTCCAACAAATCGATCTTGTTGCTGACCGCGGGTGCAGGGTTATTGCGTGACATCTTACGCCAGGACATCCTATACAAGGAAAATAAATAAATAACTTATACAACGCACATGTACACCAGAAACAATCCAGCAATAACCCAGATGCGTCATATGCGGTGCAATATAGAATGGGTCGAGGCGGACCCGAACCTGCTATGTGTCATGCGCTGCGTGCATGGGAGCCGAGATACTCACCAATACACACAGACAAGATTTAAAACCAAAATATTTCTAGGATTCACCCACTACTACTACTGAGCTAGGAAAGTGTGAAAACGCTGGAGCTCGATTTTTGAACGTTCACAGAAAGATTCATTTTTCTCAAAACATTAGGCCTAGGGTTCCAAACTTTAAAAGTATATAGAGGAGGTGTTGGTCTAGCAAAGCTGTTGGTTTATCACACAAATTCTAAAGCAATGGTCAAAAGCAAAGCGCTACAAAGAGTAAAAAACTCTATTTCATTTCGGTTAGAAAAAAGGGGGTGAGGCAACCGCGCTACTGGTTGTACAGTTTTAAAAGGCGACCCATCCTACTGCTAGACTCTTAACAATCAAGTGAAAAGTATTACGACGACCCAGATTTTTGATGAAAAACACATTATAGACCCATCATCGATTTTAGCAAAACGCATTAATCACAACCCTTCGGCGGCGGACTATAATTATTACGACCCAGATTTTTGATAAAAACGCATTATAGACCCATGGTCGATTTTAGCAAAACACATTAATCATAGCCCTTCGGCGGCGGTGGACTATAATTTTGTTGCTAACAAAGAACACCGATTATTATATTTTCGGCGCGCAGTACGCATCGCGCGGACGGCGGTGACGGTGGAAGGTTTCCGTACCGATACATACATAATCGGGGAAAGGTTAAGAAGAAGAGCGAATAATACCAGTGGCGAACCTAGGAAGAAATATCCATCGCGGTCGGGTCGGTGCTACCACACCGTAGAGTCGCGCGCGCGGAGTCCTCGGCGTCCTCGGTCGGTGGTGGTCAGGGATGTGAGGTGGGAAAAAAACACCGGAAAAAAACTGTTTTTTTCCGGAAAAAAACCGGTTTTTTTCCTAAGGGTCGGAAAAAAACATAAATCGCGGAAAAAAACTCAAGCTAAAAATAGCAAATTTACGTCATTTTTCGTTTAAAAAAATGGACTTTTGCTATGTATAATAGGCCATACTGACTCAAAACTGTTAGAAAAACAACAAAAAGGACCAAATTTGGCATGAAAAAACAAAAATGCAAACTGCTGTAAGAAAATTTGCATATAGCGTTATTTATGGAACCTGTCAGGCACTGTTTCATGCCTGTTTCGTGATTTATATCAATGTAACACGTGTATTTCTGGTCTAACAAGACTGAGGAAGGCGCTAGAAAGGGTTAGGAATCATAAAACCAGCCTAGGATACTCAGAACTTGGGCTGGAGTTTTTTTCCGCGATTTAGGAAAAAAACCGGAAAAAAACCGGAAAAAAACTGGAAAAAAACAGGCCGAGGTTTTTTTCGGAAAAATATACAACCCTGGTGGTGGTAGTAGTAACCGGTCCGGTGACGATCGGAGCAGCGATAGAGCCGACCCCTATCTTCGAACGGATCGAAAAACATCGTGGTTGGGTTAGCGGCCCGGTATTACGACCCAGTTTTTTTATGAAAACGCATTATTGACCCATCGCCGATTTTAGCAAGACAGACTATAATTATTACGACCCAGTTTTTTGATAAAAACGCATTATAGATCATAGCCTTTCCGCGGCGGTGTGGGTTAAAAAATAGGTCGACCTTATATATAACCAGTTCCCTAAAAACCGTTCATTCTACTCTCTGGGTGTACCATTGCACCGCTGTCTACCGGCTTTCTGACCGACTGTTGCCCTTGCTCACATTGCTGTAGATTTTTCGATGTTCACCATTGTCAGGTGGAACGAATTGTTTTGTTCCGACCAGTAGAATAAGTCGCTTGGTGTTCATAATCAGAATCGTCCAACGGCGACATCATTCTGCTTAAACTAGTTCAAGATCTAACCAAATACTCCAAAACTGTTACGGACGGTTACATCTCAGCCTTTTGCGACAGGTTAGTGTTTCTGAAAGGTATACCGAATTTCAGTATCATTGGGATAATTATTCGTCACTGCTATGTTTAGGACTTTGTGAAAAGTTTGTCCAGTCAAATTTTGATGTTCTCTGGTATGGGGTGAATAAGCATCTGACGCCAGAGTTCTTGTGTTCACATATGTTACATGCAGGCAGTGATTCAGTCCATGCCTAAGATCTTCATACCATGGAGCATCTTGCATTACCGATGCAACCAGACAAATAGCAAGTGAACTGTGGTTTCTGGTCAAGACCCCTGAACATAGCAAAGAAACATTTGACTTGATTACAGCAACTTGCGCAAGATGTAGATGATGGTATGTTAATAATTCAAGTTGATTTGGCATCCATCTCATAGTTTTAAAGTGACCTTTAGACTATCATTTCAACATGCATATTAGATCACATACTGACAGTGGTGCAAACTTGGACATGTATGGATACAGTCATTCATTCAAGTTCTTGGCTGCAACAAGTTTGGAAGGTTCTGCAAAGTTGGTACCAAGTTTAACGGACACATATTTGAATGGCCAGATGAGTATGCTAGTCTTAAACGTAAGCATTTAAAAAGTTGTCAGCAGATCATACTATGATGTACTGTATTTAGGTGTCAAAGATTGTCCTCAGCAGACCAACATACAAATATGATTATGTGTTACTTCTTGTGTTAATCGCGTATTCCTCACAGTCAGTCAATGAAAAATAGAGTTCGTTCACAGTGAATGAGTTCCTTATTAAGCAGACCATAACACTGATTCCAGACAGGCTGTTCGACTTAGAGTAATTTAAGAATTAATTAAGAGCCGGTATTAATTAATGGCGACCGACCAACGTTTGGGCAAACTTCTCCAATTTCGCTCAAATTTTGCATGCAGACACATTTATGTAAGAAATATTACCTGCAGTTTTTCAGGATCCTCATACCATGGAACATCTTGCATTACCGGTCCTATGCATTGCTGAGGTCATACGGAAAGCTTAGCAAGTAACCTTATCATTAGCCGTGCAATTGTCGGTGGTTACGTCTTGTTACTTGTTGATCTGTGCGTGATGGCCGTGACTATCAAAACACAGCGCGGCGGAGCAGAAGATGCGAGCCGCTACTACAGAGCTGCATTCGGCATGCTCAGATGCCAAAATCAAGATTTGTTAACATACCTCAGTGGTATCGCCCACAATCTGTCATACTAAGTCTGTCTCAGTAATGTGTCTTTTTTGTCAATTTGCCACACAGTTCGTCAACATCATTTGTCAGAATGTATTGCTATTGCTGTCAAAAGTACTGTATATGCTCGTGTCAGCACTATATTTATTTTGTTATGCTGTTGTAGTTTTCCCATACCTCTTATATACTTACTATGGTTAGCTGCATGTATGAATAAAACTGGCGGTGCCAACTGTACCAATCAGCCAGTGGCCGCCTACAGCCCCCTCTACATTTACGCAATTGCCTCTATGTATTTGTTTCGCAATTAAATTAATTTTATATATAATGGGAACCATCCCAATTAATCCTAATTCGGATTATCACATGTCAACTGCAGAATTGATGAACGGAATTACCTGGTAAGTTGGTTATGATGGGAGGCCGCACGAATTGCTGTGCATTTAACACAAGGATATTGACGTTTACATAATAACGTTACACATTATCCTCAACATTCTCGGTATAAAGTTTTTCTTGACAGGGTATTCGTATATACGACTACCGACGATCTTTCTGTAACAGGATACGGCTTGTCCAATACAACTTGACAGACAAACCGCCAGGCCATATCTGGCTACCCAAGGGGCGGTGCTAATTCATTAACAGACAAGAGCACTGTAACAGTTTGTGCGATTGTCTTGCAGACACTATAAAATAACAATACAGTGCAACCTGCATAAATGGAACGCTTCTGTTATTGGCAGACTTGGCCTAGCATTTCGGTTGACAGGGTGGCGGTTGAGTGTGGTGTAGCGGCAGGTTAAATTCAATTGACCTTGTGCTAGACCGACGAAAGTCAAACTCTTAAATTTGAAACTTTTCTAATGCAACCACATAGCATTGCTACCGTACTGTATGTCTGTGAAAAACATTATGTCTAATTTCTTCTTGCACATAAATGCAATGAGCAAACTTTAAAACAATGTCACAAAACCATCAGATGTCAAATACCTTTTAAAACCTTCAAAATTACTATACACACTATTAGATGGTGAAGAATTCCAGATACTAACAGAGTGGTGAAGAAAATGCGCGCTTCCTTGGATACAATTCAACTGCAAATCATGGCACACCGGTCTAAAACGTACAGAACGTCTTGGCTCAGAACGCACAAGAGAAAACCGGTGGAAAATAGGACAGATTTTTTACAACACGAAAAATTAAGACGGCACCCCTGCGTAAAGCAATATTTCTAATGGGTTCCCAATACCGACTCCATCAGGCAGAATGCGAAATGTGGCAGTTCAGAGACAATGCTGTGGAAGCAGTTGGGTACTCGTATAAACAGAGAGGTCGATTCCTGCAGCACCAGATGAGCCATAAGAGGGAAGTACAGTACAAACAGACATGGGAATTTGGCGAAAGGGGAGTACTACATAGTCAGATGGGATGGAATCACCGAAAGCGCATCGTCCAACTGCTGGCGGCTGACGTCACGCACCTCGGCTGGTTTCTGCTGTTGTCGCGGGTCCATCTCCCCCTCAAAACCATCTCTGTCGTCAATCTGATTCTGACTGCCAGGAGTGAGAGGATTTTCCTCATTTTCATCCGCCATGCTGTGACCGAGCTGCTGAGACCAAGTTAGGTCTAACTGACATGACTTATAAAAGGCCTGAGCCTGACTGACGCGGTCACTAAGACCGTACTGACGAGGTCAACAGCTGACCGAAACAAACGCCACTAGAAGTGACGAGACGAGAAGAGGGACAACCGCACAGCGCGGCCAAAAGAATACGTCTGACCGTCACAACGTAGTGGGATCTGCAGAACATTTCTCTTTTTCTAATCTACGCTTTGAATCTGTCCGTGCATGCTTTGCTGTGGCGTCAGAAAGCAATGTGAGGAGTTTATTATTACTAGTGAAGGAGAATCAGATGGGATGGATAGGCAGCATTAGGCTCTCTTTGCACTGTTGAACCGTAAAAACTAACGGATTCAGTCTGTGCTGAAAATGCGAAATATTTTATAACTGCATGTATGCATGTCAAACAGAGTGTTCTCTGAAACACACCAACTGATGTCAGAGAAGAATGGAGACAGCATGATTTCGTGAACATGGTCAGATAGAGGGGTAAGTGGGTGAGAGAAGAGAGAGCTTCAAGGAAGGTGTTGGTAGTAGTAAGGGGGATACACCCTCTCCACCCTCTTGCTGATAACCCGCTGCGACTCTCCGACCTCTCCATCCTCCACCAGCGCCTTTAGCCTCTTGAAGTCCTCCAGGCAGTAGAGGAACTCTGTGCCTGGCGGGGTCTGCAATAGGTGCGCAATGTCTGGGTCAAACAATAATTGTAACAGAAACTTACAGTCAACCACTATCCCAAGCTTGATGTGCACGTACACGGCTCCGTTGAACCTGCTGGCCCAGGTCTTATGTTTCAGTATTGATCTGTGACAGCCCGGATAGGGAAGAGCAAAGTAAAGTAGAGCAAATGAAGTATTAAAAGAGTAGAGCAGCTTGTTGAAGGCGAGTGGCGCGAATGAAGTTGTAAATCTGAGTAGGCCTTAAATACTGATGCCCTAGTTAGAAACCGGTGTATGATGTCACCGCTATTCAAAGTAAAGCGCAGCCCGTCTCGATTAACTGCGGTCACTGGAAGAAAACTCTCAATGTTAACAGTATATTAACCGCTTGATTCAGACATATGAAATGCTATGTCCTGTCCTCGCGAAAAAACGAGACAAGAGTGAGATATGCATGCGATCAAGGTCTCTGTCGAGACAATTGAGATATGGCAGGTGAGACGTGAATTACCTATTTGGTGATGTCCAACTCAAGCATTCTTTCATATTAGAATATACAATTTCAGGCAGATAGTACTCCAGACCTGCGCTATCAGATGAGCATAAGAAAATGGTGTGTTGAAAACTATTTTTTCGGAGACATCGTGCCATGTCTCCTTTGTCTTCGATAGGCAGCATTAGGCTCTCTTTGCATTGTTGAATCGTAAAAACTAACGGATTCAGTCTGTGCTGAAAAAGCGAAATAGTTGATAACTGCATGATGCATGTCAATAAATAATAATAATAATAAGTTTATACAACGCACATGTACACCAGATACAATCCAGCAATAACCCAGATGGGCCACATGCGAGGCAATCAGAATGGGCCGAGCCGGACTCGAACCCGCTACGTGTCATACGCCGCGTGCATGGGAGCCGAGATACTCACCCATACACCACAGACGCAGTCAAACAGAGTGTTGTCTGAAACAGACCAACTGATGTCAGAGAAGAATGGAGACAGAGTGATTTCGTGAACATGGTCAGATAGATACTTAGTGGGTAAGAGAACAAAGAGCTTCAATGAAGGTGTTGGTAGTAGTAAGGGGGATACAGGCTCTCCACCCTCTTGCTGATTGCTGTTTACTGTGGCTTGTATATAAAATCAGATTTTTCCACGAACTACATGAGGAGACAAGAAGGGGATTCGTTCGCCTCCCAGCTCCATCCAAATTAATTCATCGGCGCTGGAAGTCTAATAAGCCGATCAAGACGTCGTAGCTGAGGTTCTTGGCAACCTGCAGTCAATGGGCTTTGACCAGCGTGTGGCCAATCTGTATGTTGACAACTATCTGTCCAACGATTGCTATCCTGTCGTGTACTGTCCTGTCATGCCCAGAGACTCAGCGACACAGGGACTGACGAGGCTCAACATTGCGCCGTCAACCAAGAAAGCAGCAACAGAGGTTGATAGGCCGAAGAGACTCAGTTTCACACTGAGAACGATGGACACTTCGACCACAGTTTGGTCCTTGACACCTAAAACCAACCGAATAATCAGATGTAAGTGCAGCCATCGGCGGTCAGACATTAGTCTAAGTGGTTGTTGAATGGCAAAAGATCGTAGTGGTCGTATGCGTCACTTCAGGTAGAACGTCACTAGAGGGTGGGTTTGGGTCTACGCGTTCCACTAATGGCCGCAGGAGTGAGAGGCTGGGCTGAACATAATCCGTAGGAGATTTTTCAGTAATTATCGGGCCATCGTTGACGCGATCAATCCCTGGACGTCTGGTTCTAGGCTGCCGACTCCTATTACAATGCTTTTGAATACAAAAACAAACCAAGAAACAAATAACTATGCACGGTTTTGACGCTTGGAAGTAAGGGCCGATTCGGATGGCTCAGGAGGTGTCACAAATCCACTAGTAGACATAAACTCTACTCACAAAGGTAGATGTCGTTGTCCGATTTTCGTAGTCACCAAAGGTAAAGTGACGGCTGATCTTGGAAGCTTTATGGGTGGCTGGCAACCACTGACAGACTGCAGCAGACTAATTTAGCTGTTGTTGCTGCCGGGCATTTATTTAAGCGTATACTTCTGACAGTGTGGGCCTTGAGACGTTACGGCTAATGGCACGCTTTGTAGGCATTCCGGTACCGGAGAATATTGCTGTTCAGATAGTATTCTAAAACATTTTCCTCCAACCTTTGCCAGGAGTGCATTCCGACCCACGTAGTCAGAGGCGAGGACATTTTTTACATAATTTTGAGCAGCTTTTGCAGCTGAGCTAAGTAAAGTACACAATAAACAAAAATACACATTGCATTTCCAGTTTGTGTATATAATTTTTGCATAGATCTTCACTTCCCGTTTGTGTATTAGCATTGTGTATACACAAACGAAAATTGCTTGGTAATACAATTGTGTATAAATTTTACCATTACCACAGTATCTTAGCTTCACGAACTCAGCAACGTTCCGTTTCATCTGTCCCTGACAGTTCTCCAAGCCAACAATAGATTCACCAGGCAGGAAAGAGAACGAATTCGACTTTCGGAATAACAGTCTTGAATCAGACTGCTTCGCCTGAATTGTCGCGGTGGATCGAACAGAGTTGATTGGTTTGGTGAGGTGTCGCTTTATTTCGGGATAACAACAAATAATAATTGGGTTTTGGCACTTGTTACGATCAAGTAACAATGGAACAACACCTGCTATATCAAGTAGCAATGGATTTGGGCAAATGTTAGAATCAAGTACAATGAATGTAACAATGGCTCCACAATGGCCAGGCTGGGCCCTTATATAGCTCAAAGTACCAGTACATGCAATTGCGCACTCCTATATAATACGCATAGAAAATTCTAGAACAATAATTGGGCGCGTGCGAAGAACTCTGTAGTAAATATCTGCTTGGCCGACCATTCTCACTACATACTGATCAGCAAAGTTTAGCCTATATTCTAAACGCTAATTTAAAAGCTAAAGATAGATTCTATAAGAACGCTAATGAATAAAACGTTTGGAACAAAGATACAACATACCCGTGATGTAAAATTGAGAAATTTCTTTAAACAAACTCTTTTTATGCTATGTAATCAGAAGAATTAACGGACCATGCTAAAATGGATTAAAATGGAAGTCATCCATAGACTAGTTTTTTTTTATTTCTATTTCTCGGCCGTTTACTGTGCTTGCATGGTGTAGGTTATATACGAGAATAAACTGTACTGTAAGTATACAAATATCAATTGTTGATGCCCTGATGGGCCTTCAATACTTCGATCTCGCTCGGAAGGAGGGACATCTCCGCGCCCTCCACCAGACCGAGCCATAATTGGTCCTTATTGTGTCCACTCGCCCTCACCACTTCAGCGGCAGTTTTGAACTGTCCTTGCTGGGTGGCCGTCATCGAATCCCAGATCGCCGGACCCCGGTCGCTGTTGCTTGTCTCAATCCGGGCAGTCGTTAACAGGCTGGTACATAAAGGCGATTGCAAGTAGGTAACCGTTTTTCATCTGAGCTTTTCCACTGCAGCTCTGGCCTTGGCAGCGACGAAGCCATTCTGGCTGGAGAGCCGAACCTTCAGACGCGCCACGGGACTCGCAAGCGCTCTGATGTAGCAGATTATTGGTAGACACAGATAAAGGTAGTAGAAGAGAGTGTAATTGAACTAAACTAACGCCCTTTTAAAGGTCTCAAAATCCGGTTTCTCTGGAGGATCTGGTTTCTCTACCCACTGGTAGGTCTGTTTTTTTTCTGACTTCCATTTTAAACCATTTTAGCATGGTCCGTTAATTCTTCCAATTGAGGGAAATCTTTTTCTCCCTGTTCAAGTTGTTGGTTCATCATTTCTTAATATTATTGTTGTCTCTCTGACAAAATAATAACAGTTTCAGAATAAATACACGAAAAAGGATTTTATTATTATTGTTGTAGTCTGTTTGTCTAAGACGAAATAAGCATTTTCCACCGGTCCATTTGGTGGCACTCTATTCACTGACTCGAAAAGTTTCCGTCTCTTGTTTGACATAGCCACCTGACCAGAGGCCTCGAAGAACATGGTACCTCGTTCGTGAGCAACCACAAAATCCAGTATGTTTCCGAAAAGTGTGACCAATCATGCTGACGGAAGCGTTGAACCACACATTTTGGTGATCCCACCCGTCCCTCGGCAACTTCCTTTCCTGCCTTCAGAAGAAGCAGTTCTCAACTCTGCTACTAACTATCACAGCATGTCGGTAAACAGTGGATAAAAAAGTGGATAAGAAAGAATTGCGGATAAAAAGTCTAAGTTCTTCTAAGAGTTCCTTTCGTTTGAACGCCAAATAGGGCACGGTTAGGGCAAATGCAAAAGCCACGCCTCCTGTTGCAGTGCAGGCTCAAGCCCGGCCTGCGGGGACCAGCGTGCTTCTCTCTAAACAATAGAGCAATTAGTTGGCGAATAACGGGACACAACCCAGGTTTTGTGGGGTCATAAAGCCCCCTTATTACGTCACAAGTGCCATTACAGTACTTAAGCAGGACATGTTGTTGGTTTAGGTGAGAATAATTAGGTTAATTGGTGTAAGACCGCCAGGGAGCTTGCTTAGGTTTGGGTGTCCCGATCACTTATCTGGCTTTGCTTTCTGCACGAACGGTGATGGACGAAAATTGTTGCTATCTGTCGTTCTATGAGGTGGCCGATTTGACGGGCAAGTTTGCATTGAAAATCTACGCTACCGAGGCCGAGTTTCGACAGCGCTACCGCCGTCTGATGCGACAGAAGCATCCAAACAAAGTGGACGACCTTGAGGCGATAGCCAAAGAGCTGAATGACGCCAGGCAAGGCTGGAGGCGGACTTTTTCGGCAGTGTAAGTATTTTAGAAATTTGCTTTGTTTTGGTTTGTAGAAGTTTGCTAATACTAAACAAAATGCTCTGCGATCTGTGTAGTTGTGGTCATACATGTACTAGGCGGTTCGGGGGTTACCCCCCTGCTGAAAAGGCCAAACCCCCCTCCCCCCGAGACAGGTTAAGGTTCCTCCGACCAAAAAATACAAGTACTAGTAGTGGCTCCAGTATTAACAAACTGGGTCAGAAATCACTAATTTTTAATTCACTTGAAAAAGCCTTTGGAAACCGAATTTGGCGCTTCCACTGCTGATATTTAAGAGAAGCCCTTTTTGTCATTTTTTGCTTGTTTTTAGGTCTAAAACGCTTTTTGGCGATTTTTAGCGTCCTTACTGAAAAAAACCTGCTAAAAACGCATTTCCAGGCGTTCTGGAGCTTTTTCAAATTTTGGGCCCCCCTCTGGACGAAACCCCCCTCGAGCCCAAAAAGTTCTAGTGCCAGAAATGGAGGCCATTGAGAAAAAAACGCAAGTTTTAGGAGTAGAATTAATTCAATTGTCTAAATTAGTTCAGGTTCGAACTGGAGAACATTGGAACTTGCAGTATGAGGTTCTTTCCGGTATTTGACCAGAAAATGATGGCAACAATGGCAGGCGAGCCGAACAATGCCTTCGAATTCCCAACAACGCTTGGTCGCATAAGTAGAAGTCTATTTTCGGGCGCTAGTGCACTACAGGCAACGTTCGAGAAGGTGGGACGGCTTTGGATAAACCGGTTTAAGCAAAAAGCAGATAGTCACTGCATGCACATTACTTTTCTCTGCGCTCTCTGTGAAATCGAGAGGCGAAAGTCGAGCTGTCACCCTCTGAGCCAATAGCACCGAAATCAAACTTGGGCTTTTCAATTAAAAAAAATTTCGCAAAAATGTCTCCGTAGATAAATACACAACACTGCCGCAGCTTACGCCTGTGTTAGAGCTCAGAGAACGGCTCATTCTGTCACCGATACAGCGCCAATGACTCAAATGCCTGTGCTCACTAGACTTTTGAGCCGTCAAAATACCGTAATTATCAGGTAGGCCGGCCGGTTCCAGATGCCGACAAGAGACTATGTGAATTGCGTTTTAACCCAGTTTTTCTCTACCGCTATACCGACGCTCGGCCCCGATATTTTGCCGATTGCGTTGCCGACGCCCACCGACTATGTGAACCCAGCTTTAGTAAGAGTTGTTTGTGCCCGGGAGAATAAAGTGGTGTTGGAACTTCGCTGGTCGGCTACAAAGCACAGGAAGCCTACGTGCCCTACAGCTTTTTGATTTTAACCATTTTGATTTTGATTTTTTATCCAAAAACAGCTGCTCAAGAATTGAGGCATAACATTATCAACCAAGGTTTGTTTGGATTCCTTTTTCGGATCCTTTGTGGGCTGGAAAAGTCTACTGATTTTCATTGCCGCAATCTATGTTTATCTGCTAATGGTCTATAATTTCCTCTGTCTTGCTCAGCAACGGGCTAATGTCGCTATCGGTTTTCCTGATCTTTACGCTGCAGATCTGCAACTAGTGCAACAATTGTATGCACGCCTTGTTCGGCGACCCGCCCCTTCGCGCCCTTCGCCGTGCACTTCACTAATGAAAAATGTATCATACTACAGAGCAATTTCTAATACAATGACTGCTCTCGCCCATACTTCAATCTAAATGTCAGTTTTCCATTGATCATGGGCGATTTCGCTTTCTGGCAGTTTGACGGGGAAAAGCCTCTGGCATCAGAACGATTTTTCCGGATCCTTTTCGATTAACAGTAATTGATCCAAATTAGCGATTTTTACGATTTAAAGTCGTGATTTTTTGCGATTTTTGAATGTTTTCAGTACCCTACTTCCTCCCAGGGCTGTTGGGTCGGTTTTTTTCCTCGGTTTTTTTCGTTTTTTTCCGGAAAAAAACCGGTTTTTTTCCTAGGGGCTCGGAAAAAAACTAAAATGCGGAAAAAAACTCAAGCAAGTTTTTAAAGGAAATAGGCAGAATAACTGGTTAAATTCGCTTCAAATGCTTTGAATTTACGTTAATAGAAGCTTTACAAGCATTTCCATAGCATAACTTAGCCGTTTTTGGCAAAAAATACCGGTACCATTTTCAGGCAACTTTTATTATTGTGTTTTTGATGTTTTAAAATCAAATTACTACTCTAAAAGATGAAATTAGTGCATTTCGTAATAAAACTCACGCTATTTCGTTGAATTCTGCAATAAAAAGCGATTGTTAAAAATTTTTTTCTGTCATCTCGGAAAATAACTTTTGGAAAAAAACCGGAAAAAAAACAGGAAAAAAAACCGGAAAAAAACCGGCTTGAGTTTTTTTCCGGAAAACAAACAGCCCTGCTTCCTCCACAAGAGTTTGGGCTCCAGATCCAAGGCCGGCGCCAAACCCCCAACCTGTGCTGTACTTTCGTTTTGTTCTTTAAGCACATTTATTGTAGCCAATACTGTTGAGTTTGTATGTTTGGAGTTTAAACTGAGCTGACAGTGATGCACAGAGCATCGCAGTTCTTGTTCAGGAAGCGACGGAGAAAGACAAAGATTTTCCCGTGTTTTTTTTGCCACTGAAGTGAGGAGACTGATGGCAACAAAACCATAGCTACTTTGGGTAAGATGGGATGTACAGTAGATTGTTAAGGTTGAGCCTAAGTAACATAGAAATTTAGGCATACAGACGAAATTTATGCGTGAAAGGTTGATTTCGTATGGAAATCACTACATTTCAATCGACTCCACTCATCACTGCATGGGCCGCTTTTTTCACGGCCCGGAAAACCCAATTTTTGTGGCTCGGCCCGGCTGAAATCCTCTAAAAATCCTTTGTGGGGCGACCAGGCCCGGCCCTTGTAGGTCTCTATATACTACACTAAGTGGTAGCTATTTAAGTGTATTTGTTTGCCTTTGCAGCTGTGGCCAGATTACTGCCAAGTGGTTCATGACGGATGACACGCCGGTCTTCTGGAATGCGTGTACCAGTGTGTTTGGTGAAAGAACACCGTAATGCTACATTACTAGGCGCTACTGCCGTATACCTATATTACTAGGCTATGGGCTATTGCTTTCTGTAGAGCGCACGGTGTTCCGGTGTTCCCCGATTGTGGCTTGTCTGTTTGCTCCAAAGACTGTGGCCTGCAGCAGCAGGCACCAGCAGCCGAACTGTTTGCATGGACCGACCGACCGAGTCTGCAACACCGCTGTGGCTGACGTCAACTTCTGCTTCAGCGCTGTGAGCAGTTTGTTTACTTCCGTAGCAGCCTAAAGGGCAGTTAATGGAGCTCTGTTAACTTTTGCGGTCTGTGCTTAACTACATTCGCTGATAAGCCAAGCGGTGCTGCCTGTTTGCGCTAAAAATGCACCCCTGATGGGTGGAGAAGACTAACACATATATTACTTGCGATGGCGTCCTGAGCCCTATTAATGGCCTATTAAGAAAATAGGGACTGCTTTCGCGTGTAGTACTGCAAAGTGTTTTATATAATTTTTCGGCATATAGGAACTTAGTATCTAATCTAAGCCCTGGTAACGAGCAAAACACGGACAGCCTGTTTATCAAGCCCGCCACCGTTGGTGTTCGTCTACCCTACCCCCTCTTGACCTTGACTAATTACAGCGTACAACACTGAGAAGTATGAAGCAGGTTCTGCTGTGCTTACAGCGCCATATCATCACCTAATGTCTTCAGCTTCTGAAGAACCCCCAAAATATAAAAATACAGTTTATCGTCTCGAAGTTTTATTGTCTGATATCAGTAGGGCCGTCCCCATTTAGTGAATAGCTATAGTATTAGTAGCTAAGATTTAAAACAGGCTTGCAGTGGCTTAGGCTTAGGCTTGCCACACGCAAACTGGTTACACAGGTGTTCTATTACTAATTTCAGGTCGATGCTAAATTCTCCTCTGAACTGTTTGGAAAGTTGGCGTTCGGCAGCAGTTACAAGGGTGCCCTGGCAGCCATATTGGAGGGCGGTGAGACTCAGTTGTGGAGGGTCTATCTCTATCCAAACGGCTATGGTGACTCAGAAGGCAAAGAACACCAAACAACTGCGGTGTGTTTCTGCAGTGCGTGGCCGGGCGGGCGCAGTCTGTCAAAAGCGTTCTTTTGAATAACAGTATAAACTGCCACTGTTCGTGTTGGCGGTTTTGCCGCCTTGTACCGTAATTTCGTTGTGACTTCAATATAATGCGGGTGTGTGTAATATAATGTGTGTGTGTCCAGTCCTTTGGTCGTCAACGCTTTCCGTGCTTCTTGCTTCAGTTTGTCATAGGCTTCTTCTAGCAGACCATTTGTCGCCATCTTAAGAAAGGTCAACTCATTTCGTACTGACAATTCCAGGTTTTGAGTTTGTTATGGTGAGAGCTTATTGCTAGCTATCACTGTTAAGCTAGATTGCAGTGAGTGCTACTAGTCTCTGTATGCGTGCCTTTTATCTTGCTATGGAATGTTCTGGAAAGGTCAGTCACTCTCTCTCCCCTCCTTCTCTGACTGGAAACTTCTAGAATGTTCCATGGCCGTATATAAAGACAGCCTGCTCTCTAGTGTCATGGTGTGTGTCATCGACTATCTCCTACTGTCTCCTACTCTTGCCTCTCTAGTGGCTCTATTGTGGAGCCACCCTCTGCCACTGTTTCCCATTGTTATTTGTTGTTATTGTTGTTGGGCGGTTACGCCAAATAAACCCCTTTACTTTGATATCCTGTTGTACTCACTATCACTCGGCCTAAGAATACAACAGAGATATTCTGGCGACGCCGGTGAGATCTCGAATATTCTGGCAACTTCGTGAGATCACGCTATTCTGGCAACGCGCTCAACTTCACACTACTTTGGTGACTCGCCAATTTTCGACTCAAGAAGATGGCTGAAACTGCCCAGCTCATCAAGCTACTCCAGCAGCAGATGGAACTTCAGCAACAGCAGCATCAACAGCAGATGGCTCAACTCCTAGATGCTTTCAAGAACTCTGCTGGCACTCAAGCTTCTCTGGTACCCACCTCAACTCCACCGTTTACTTCATTTGACTCATCAAGTGAACTCTGGACGGACTATTGGGCCCGCTTCCTGACATTCATTGGTGCTCACTCTATTCCCTTGGAGAAGAGAGCTCAAGTCTTCCTGACCAACCAGTCTCCAGTGGTGTACAAGCTTCTGGCCAATCTGGCATCTCAGCAGACCCCTCCAAAGAACATCAACAACCTCACTTTGGACGAAATCAAGGACTTCATGATGGACCAGTACCATCCCAAGCGATTCATTGTGAGGGAGCGCTTCAAGTTCTGGAGTGACATGCAGCGCAAACCAGGAGAGACCATTCCGGAGCTGGCAGCCAGGATCAGGCAAGATGCTGTCACTTGTGACTTTACATCTATCAAGGACCCACAAGATGAAGCTCTTCGCACCAGATTCATCTGCTCAGTCAACAACGAAGCAGTTCTCAAGGCCCTCTTCAAAATCAAGGATGATGCACTCTCCTTTGCTCGTGCTATTGAGGTGGCCATGGAGACAGAAGATGCTGCTAAAGTCGCCAAAGAAACTGTTTATGCCTCAAAGTCTACTGCAGTCAACAAGGTGCAGTCACCTGCCTCTGCATCCTTCGCAGCAGTAAGGAACTCTTCTTTCAAACCCAAGATGGGAGGAAGCAAGAAGAAGAAGGAAGCTGACTCAAAGTCAAAGCGGTCTTCACACAAGGGTTCGTGCTTCCGATGTGGCAAGGACAATCACCCAATTCGGGAGTGCCCATTCCGGAATGCAACCTGCCATTACTGCCAGAAGCCTGGACACATTCAGGCTGTGTGCCTGCAGAAGAAGAAGCGAGGTTCCGACAGCACGAAGTGTATCACCAGTGTGCCCCTCAGGACTGTGAAGATGGTCAATTCAGTACCAGTTCTTCAGCAGCAACTCCAAGTGAATGGAAAGCTGGTCACTTTCGAGGTCGACACAGGTGCTGGTGACAACTTCATATCAAAAGAAGTCTGGAAGCAGATGGGAAAGCCCCCTCTCCGACAACCTGAAGGACGATATGAGACTGCTTCCAAGGAACGACTTCCAGTTTTGGGAATGCTCAAAGCAGTGGCAACTCTCAGTTCTGGCGCACCACTTGGACAGACTGGCAAAACTGTCAAGTTCGTTGTGGCATCAATTCCAAGACTGAACCTGCTCGGTCGTGATGCTATTCGCTCATTGGGGATCTCTGTGGATGCTCTCATGGACAGCCCTGGCACTGGATCTCACAGCAGTGCAGTGTGCTCAGTGTTCGACAGCCTCAAGCCAGACACTTCTCTGCAGAAGGCGTGTCAACAACTCTGCCAGGAGTTCCCCAACCTCTTCAAACCGGAACTGGGATGTCTCAAGGATTTCAAGCTCGAGGTCAAGTTCAAGCCCGATGTGCAGCCTGTTTTCTGCAAACCGCGGCCTGTCCCGTTTGCAATCCAGGATGACCTCAATCAAGCCTACGATGCTGGCATTGCTAAAGGAGTATGGAGACCCACTCAATTCAGCAGGTATGGTACTCCAGTGGTCCCGATCAGGAAGGCCCTGATCCCTGGACAGACCAAGCGCAGCCTGCGAGTATGTGGCGATTACTCAGTCACAGTGAACTCTCAACTGGAGACACACCATCAGCCCATCCCTCTCCCAGAGGATCTCATGCGCAAGCTCAGTGGTGGATACGCATTCACCAAGATTGATCTGGCCGATGCTTACAACCAGATCATGCTGGACACAGACTCTCAGCAAAGACTTGCTCTCAGCACTCACCGTGGTGTGCTACTGCAGCTACGTCTACCTTTTGGCATCAAGTCAGCCCCTGGCTACTTCCAAGAAATCATGGAGCAGCTCACCTCTGATCTTCCTGGAGTGGCGGTATATCTGGATGATATACTGGTCAGTGGAACCAGTGCAGAAGATCACCTCAAGAATCTGCGTGCACTCTTCTCTCATTTGGATGAGAAAGGACTTCGCTGTCGCTTGGAGAAGTGCACATTTGCTCAGTCCTCGGTGGAATACCTTGGACACCTGCTCTCTCGAAGTGGAATTGCCAAAGGACCCAAGGTGGATGCCATCAAGAGGATGCCACCCCCAAGCAATGTGTCCAGTCTCAAGTCATTTCTCGGATCAGTGCAGTTCTACCACAAGTTTCTCCCCAACTTGTCAACTGTCACTGAACCTCTGCATCGCCTCACAAGGAAGAACACTTCTTGGCACTGGGGTGCAGAAGAACAAGCAGCTTTCCAAACGCTCAAGGATCTGCTTTGCACGGACACTGTTTTGGCCCATTTTGACCCCACACTTCCCATTGGAATCTCATGTGATGCTTCGGATGTTGGAATTGGTGCAGTACTCTTTCACCGCTACCCAGATGGCAGTGAGCGGCCGATTGCCAATGCATCCAAGACCCTGACAGGTGCTCAACGCAACTACAGTCAGATCCAGAAGGAAGCCCTTGCGATCATCTTCGCGCTGAAGAAGTTTCACCAGTTTCTCTATGGACGCAAATTCATACTGGTGACTGATCACAAGCCTCTGCTCACTCTCTTTGGACCAAACAAAGTGACTCCTGCTCTTGCGGCAAATCGCCTGGCCCGATGGTCTCTCATTCTGCATCAATATGACTATGACATTGAGTTCCGTGAGTCATCCAAGCATGGAAATGCAGATGCTCTCAGTCGACTCCCAGCTGGCCCTGACAGCAACTTTGATGGGGAGGAAATGGACGATGATGTCGACACGATCTGCATGATCAAGACCATTGGACTTCAGCTCTGTCCCACCAAACCAGGAATCTTTGTGAAGGAAACAGCCAAGGATCCAGTACTCGCTTCGGTCATGAAGTTCACACAGGAAGGCTGGCCTCCAGCTGACCAAGCTCACAGCAAACGGCTTTCTGACGATCAAGAAGAGGATCAGGACTACTCAGTCAAGGCATTCAGAAAGCTGGCTCCCTCACTGTCCATTTGCAATGGATGTCTGCTCTATGGATCCAGAGTGGTTGTTCCCAGAAGTCTGCAACCACAGGTATTGCAACTTCTTCACTTGGGACACTTTGGTATGCAACGAATGAAGCAACTTGCTCGCTCAGCAGTCTATTGGCCTGGGATAGACTCAAGCATCGATGATGTGGCTCGCCACTGCACTGCCTGTGCAGAACATCAGAACAAGCCCTCCAAGCCTGCAGTTCACCCCTGGATGCTCCCAGAGAAACCTTGGAGTCGTGTACATGTTGACCATGCTGTCAATTTCATGGGAACAAACTGGCTTGTACTGATTGATGCTCACTCCAAGTACCCTTGTATCCACGCCACTTCATCCACTTCTGCAAGGGCAACGATGGCTCTGCTTGAAGAAGACTTCGCTCACTTTGGCTACCCTCATGCCATTGTCTCGGATAATGCCCCCACCTTCACCTCAGAAGAGTTCCAAGCCTGGTGCCAGGAACGAGGCATTACCCATCTCACTGGAGCACCTTACCACCCAGCGACTAATGGTGCAGCTGAACGTTTGGTGCAGACCTTCAAGCGCGCTCTGAAGAAGTCATCCTTAGCTCCTAAGGCAGCCCTACAGGAATTTCTCATGCACTACAGGAGAACTCCTCTTACCACTGGCTATTCACCCAGTGAGCTCCTGAATGGAAGACAGCTTCGCTGCAAGATCGACGCTTTGCGGCCATCCCCTGCTCACATGGCTCAAGGAAAAGAAGCCAAACAAGCTGCCAAGTCTCAGATTCAAGAGACTGTTCGTCCTGCCATCGCCAAACTCACACTCTCTTACTCAGTTGGCACTCCTTGCTATGCTCTCTACTGTGGTCCACGTCACAACAAGGAGCTAAGATGGGTACCTGCTCTAGTCACCAAGGTGTTTGGGACCCGCACTGTCAACGTTCGTGTCATTCCAAGAGGACCAACCTGGCGCAGACACATTGAACAGCTCCGACCCCGATATGGAGTGGAAGAGGACAGTGATCCAGGAGAGGTGCCTCCCTCACAGCTCAAAAGTCCAGCTCTCCGTCCCTCTGAAGGATTGGCTGAAGCCGACAGTGGACCCTCCTGCTCTGCTCAAAAGGACATGCCCAGACCCAAGCGAAACTGGCGTACTCCCGTTGGCGATGAATATGGACCTGGCAAGCCACGACGCTCAGAGAGGCTGAAGCAAAAACACTCCCAGAAGGACACCAGTGATAAGTAGGTCTTTCGCCTATCGGTGTAACCTTAGGCTGGTGGGGAGGTGTTATGGTGAGAGCTTATTGCTAGCTATCACTGTTAAGCTAGATTGCAGTGAGTGCTACTAGTCTCTGTATGCGTGCCTTTTATCTTGCTATGGAATGTTCTGGAAAGGTCAGTCACTCTCTCTCCCCTCCTTCTCTGACTGGAAACTTCTAGAATGTTCCATGGCCGTATATAAAGACAGCCTGCTCTCTAGTGTCATGGTGTGTGTCATCGACTATCTCCTACTGTCTCCTACTCTTGCCTCTCTAGTGGCTCTATTGTGGAGCCACCCTCTGCCACTGTTTCCCATTGTTATTTGTTGTTATTGTTGTTGGGCGGTTACGCCAAATAAACCCCTTTACTTTGATATCCTGTTGTACTCACTATCACTCGGCCTAAGAATACAACAGAGTTGTTTTGAGTTTAACTCTGCCGGCATGTTTATACTGCCCTTTTGCGCCAGATTACAAGTGTTTTGTTTTGACGCCTTTTCCGCATTCTTTGTGAGCTTGCTTAACAAAGACGCCGGCGCATCGGCCAACCGTTGTGCCATGGTCAGCACGTAAAAAAAGCGAGCGGTAGACTGAACATCTGGTGACCTCAATCGGCTTAGCAGAGTGGAAGTTCGGTCAGACACCCCTCTCAAATAGGGATTATCAGCACGCTGGCTAAGCGGCACTCTGTTTAGGTTAGAGTAAAAGGCGCCCGCGCCCAGTCAGTTTTGAGTGGTATTAAGACTTTTTTTGTGTAGAGAATCTATTCAAACAAACTCAACAGGCCAGATCCTTGATTGGAACTGGTGAAAGGCTCCTTTGGCGGATGCTATCTTTACGTCTCCCGCTTTCTGTTAACAATATGGCCTACGCTCATGTCATATTATGAATTCTATTACTTCGTATAAAGCAAACAGCGTATATTCTCCAACTATCTTACCTTTATATTACGTAGTTTGAACTGAATTGTTATAAAGATTGATGAAGTTTAAGTGAGAGAATTTAAAATTATCTGCACATATTCTACGTACATACCAATATTTTAATTTGTTTCACACAAAAATTTATGACGGTACAATTTTTTTGAAATTTTTTGGATGTTTTATGTAAAACACTTTCTAGAGAGGAGAGGCTCATTTGTTGGTTGATCGACTCTTGAAAAGTCGAAGGATTGGATTTATGAAGACGCTCGAAACTCTAGACAACTGAATCTACTCCAAAATAAATTGGAACATTGTTGAAAGTGGTAAGAAAATTTACTATCTTATTTGTACTAATACTGATAGTATTTAGCTAAACAAAAGTACAAGAAGCAGACCAGAGGACCAGGCGAAGGTGTGTAGATTTTGAGTCTTGTCATAAGAAATTTTGCTCATCACTACTTACAAATACGCAATGTTGTACGTAGTTTCCGAAGAAGCAATGAAAATACTGTAAGTATTATGCTCCATGGACAAAATTTTTCAACGTTAATTTACTAAAATTTTGTTACTACTGAATATTTCCAAATTATTTGATTCCAAAATATGTTTCCAAATAGTATATATAAGCTCGCATGCTATTATGTATATATTTTAATCACACTTGTTAGAACATAAATATTCAACATACAATATTTAGTTCATTGGATTTAATGGCCCGTCTGTCGTCCGAACAATTGAATACAATGGAAACAGAATTGGGCAAGCTTCTACTATCAGAGCCCGGAACTCAGTGGAGGAGATCGAAGATATTCTAATGGACGCATGTGATACTGTTTGTAAATTGGCTTTAGTAACGTGTTCAGTGCGTGGTATAGAGCGCGCCTCAAAAACTCCGAAGGCAAATATAACCCATCACGGAAAAAAGTGGCCAAACACAAGGGTAATTATAAGTCAAACACAAAAACAACGCCTTCCGAATTCCGAGGGGCAATTTGCCTTACAAGCAGAATGCCGGAGCTCTCACCGGTCAGTGTTCCCGCAAGATCTCTACAGCAGCAGCAGCGATTGCAGTAAACAGGCTTTTATGATCAACTCCTCGTTTGCTACATGCTTTTGTTTATGTGCATATTACAGTCAGGCACTTAACACCGTTCATGGTACCTGTACCTAGGGTAGTGGTACCATATAAGATGCCCCCACGTTCGGCGACTGTGGTGGTACCATATATGGTACCCCTACCCATGGCCATGGTACAAAATCTGAACAGAGTGGCTCCATATATCGTACCGGCACCGTTACCAACGCGAAGGTAGGGGTACCATATATGGTACCAGCACCCATGGCCATGGGTAGGGGTACCATATATGGTGTCGGTACCATAAACGGCGTTAAGTGCCTGACAGTGGAAAGGGTGCGTCGCCCGTTGTTTGTGAATTCAATGACATAGAAAAATACCACCAATTGTATTGTAGCAGAAAAGTGTTTACATAACAATTGTCACGCACATACACTCTGTAGATGCTATTACAAGACTCGCCAGAGCTAAGTCGACCAGCTGCTGTTATATATACGGCTTTTCTATGGCGCACAAGTTCCATTTCAGATCCTACTTTTTGAAAACTTTTCTGAATAGTGTAACGCCGTCTTTTAGCTGTCAGAAGCATTTTTCGGCCCAAACGGGCGATAGCGCTATATGGAGGCCAGACAGAAGCAAGAAATCGGGTTGACAATTGACACTTACAAGACATACAACAATTGACATTAGCCACTCGATAACTTGACAATAGATCTCACATATTGAAACTCATTGCGGTCTTCTTTGGCGACATATTCAGGGGTCCACCAACACCATTCCTGATGCATTGTCTCGCATCCGTGTACTCCACTCTTTGCCGGTTCCTTCTATTTCGCCTGATAATATTCGGATGGCGAGTTTGTAAGCGATTGATCAGTTGTCCAGCTTGGATTTGCACAATTTTCATGGTCTATGGTACTTTGAAGACATTGAGCCGAATCGGATGCGCCTCTATATACCTCAGAAATTAGTCGACACTCTTATGGAAGAAGAACATTCGGGGAAAAATGGCGGTCACTTTGGAAAACAAAAACTTTTCGATACTTTGAGACTCAAATATTGGTGGCCCTCAATGCGTCAAGATGTGGACCGCTACGTCAGCCAATGCGACACTTGTCAACGTTTCAACACAGCTGAGGCCTCTCATTCAACCCCAGGATTTATGCAAGTTGATCGTCCATTCGATTGCTGCTCGATCGATATCGTTCAATACCCTAAAAGTACTTCAGGACACGCCTATGTGCTGGTGATGATCGATTATTTCAGTAAGTATTTGTTTGCTTCCAAACTCAAGCAGCTCTCCACTGCCAAGATTTCCCAAAAATTGGAAGAGTTCTTTCACATTGGAATTCCTAGGAAATTGGTCGCTGACAATGCAACATATTTTACTTCCTCTTCATTTAAGCAATTCTGCAAGCAAAATCGCATTGAACTAATTCATGCTACTCCTTATCACCCAACAGGGAACAGTATGGTTGAACGCGTGATTTGCACTCTCACCATGGTCCTCAGCAAGAAAGTCGAAAACGATCCCTTACTCTGGCCAAACAAGTTGCAAGAATCAGTGCGCGCGTATCAACAATCAGTTCATTCATCGACTGGCCTACCTCCACAGCAGCTCGTCTTTCAGTCAGACCCAGTCATTCTCTCTTCTGTTCGTGATCGGCTTTTGTCTCAGCAGCTCCAGCGTCGGGATCAGAAGCTTCAGGCGTTCAGCCCAGACAACTTTTCTGTGGGTGATCTCGTTTTCGTAAAGAATCTCATGCGTCTTCAGCAAAAGGGCGGAAAGCTAAACCCTCTCTGGAAAGGCCCATGCGAGGTCCTTGAGGTCACTCCATTCTCTCTGTTAGTGAAGGGCCCCGATGGCCGCAAGGAAAAGGTCTCTTTGGAGTTCGTCAGGAGGTCAAGAATGAAAGCTACTAATCTTATTTCTTATTCAGGAGGGGAGTGATGAAGAATTAGTATTGTTTTGTGTGTGTATTTCTGTTTTTCTCTTGTACGGTCCTCTCCATTATTGTGTTAGTTGTTTGTTACTAGTAAACCATTCTTCATTATGGAATAGTTTGCCAGCCGAAATAGTTAATGCAGCCAGGGTTTCGCGCTTCAGAAAATTAATTCAGCAGTTAGATTCTTCTGAGTACTTGCGGGGAAGGGCACTCGTCGGACAAATGGCCACGCCCTCCCCTTGATCTGAACTGCTTGTTATTCTGTTGGACGTGTGTATTGAGAGTCAGTCTCTGAACTGATCGAGTTTTGGCCCTTTGCCCTATTCAGACCCAAAATTGAAACTTTGGCCTAGAGAGCAGTAAGTTGGTACACTAATACATATCGATAGGTTATGTAACCACCGAAAAGGATTTCCCGATTTGACGCTCCAGTTCCGAGATACAGCCGTCTCAAAATCGGCTCGCTTAACTATGGGACAAAAATTTCGAACTTGAATTTCTTTCCTGCTAAAAACAGTTGAGACCTAGAATTTGGGGATTTTACGTAACTTTTAGAGTACTTCAAGAATTTTTGGTCGGTTTTCGATTTTGACGAAAAAAATTTTTTTCGACCCCCTTCCCGCCCCCCTAGCTCGTCTGGAACCCCCCCCCTATGTGGGGTTTTTATTTCAGATTACTGTAGCGCCATTTGTTAGCTACAGATTGGTGCCAAGCACGAAAGCCCACGGCCCGGGGTTTTGCAGTAAATTGACTTCAAATGGCTGAAAATCGCATTTTTTTTTCAGTTTTACTATGGGACAAAATTTCGAACTTGAATTTCCTTCCTGCTAAAAACAGTTGGGACCTAGAATTTGGGGATTTTACGCAACTTTTAGAGTACTTTACGAATTTTTGGTCGGTTTTCGATTTTGACGAAAAAAATTTTTTTCGACCCCCTTCCCGCCCCCTAGCTCGTCTGGAACTCCCCCTATGTGGTTTTTTTTTGTCAGAGTACTATAGCGCCATTTGTTAGCTACAGATTGGTGCCAAGCACGATAACCCACGGCCCGGGGTTTTGGAGTAAATTGACTCCAAATAGCTGAAAATCGAAATTCAACTTCGAAATTTGTCCCATAGTAAAACTGAAAAAATGCGATTTTCAGCTATTTGGAGTCAATTAACTCCAAAACCCCGGGCCGTGGGCTATCGTGCTTGGCACCAATCTGTAGCTAACAAATGGCGCTACAGTAATCTGAAATAAAAAAGCCCACATAGAGTGGGTTCCAGACAAGCTAGGGGGGCTGGGAGGGGGGTCGAAAAAAATTTTTTTCGTCAAAATCGAAAACCGACCAAAAATTCTTAAAGTACTCTAAAAGTTACTTAAAACCCCCAAATTCTAGGTCCCAACTGCTTTTAGCAGGAAAGAAATTCAAGTTCGAAATTTCGTCCCATAGTAAAACTGAAAAAAATGCGATTTTCAGCCATTTGAAGTCAATTTACTGCAAAACCCCGGGCCGTGGGCTATCATGCTTGGCACCAATCTGTAGCTAACAAATGGCGCTACAGTAATCTGAAATAAAAAAGCCCACATAGAGTGGGTTCCAGACAAGCTAGGGGGGCTGGGAGGGGGTCGAAAAAAATTTTTTTCGTCAAAATCGAAAACCGACCAAAAATTCTTAAAGTACTCTAAAAGTTACTTAAAACCCCCAAATTCTAGGTCCCAACTGCTTTTAGCAGGAAAGAAATTCAAGTTCGAAATTTCGTCCCATAGTAAAACTGAAAAAAATGCGATTTTCAGCCATTTGAAGTCAATTTACTGCAAAACCCCGGGCCGTGGGCTATCATGCTTGGCACCAATCTGTAGCTAACAAATGGCGCTATAGCACTCTGAAATAAAAAAACCCACATAGGGGGGTTCCAGTCGAGCTAGGGGGGCGGGAAGGGGGTCGAAAAAAATTGTTTTCGTCAAAATCGAAAACCGACCAAAAATTCTTAAAGTACTCTAAAAGTTACGTAAAATCCCCAAATTCTAGGTCCCAACTATTTTTAGCAGGAAAGAAATTCAAGTTCGAGATTTTTGTCGCATGGTTAAGCGAGCCGATTTTCAGACGGCTGTATCTCGGGACAGGAGCGTCAAATCGGGAAATCCTTTGCGGTGGTTACATAACCTATCGATATGTATTAGTGTACCAACTTACAGCTCTCTAGGCCAAAGTTTCAATTTTGGGTCTGAATACTGAAACTCGATCTGACCAGAGAATGACTCTTAAGTTACGATCAAAATTTCAAAAATGGCAACGTTTCCGTTTAGGTAGAAAATCAAATAATAGAGCCGAGTCACTAAAATTTGAATTTCGCGCGCAAACATGGTTGCATGACGGCGCTGTTTAGCTCATTTGAAAGCCAACGCAAAGACCTATCGAACGGTGGGTAACACGACCGGATCGGTTAAGGCACCCCATCGTATTGTGGGCAGGTATTGGAAAAGTACCTAATATCAGGTATCAGGTACAGGTATTTCAAAAATACCCAATCAGGTATCAGGTATAGGTAGGTATTCACAAAAATACAGGTATCAGGTATTAGGTATCAAGTATTTTCCCATAAAATGTTAAAATCCGGATTTTAGCCAAAAACACGCTCAAACTACCAATTTAGGCTCAAAAGGCAGCTAAAATTAGATTAGTTACAGTCATTTTAGGATTTTTTCGCTATTTAACTTGCACAAAATGTCTCAAAATATCACCAGGGTGCAGAATCGCTTTGCACATACATCTCTGGTGGTTTATCTTTGTCACTTAGGGGTCGTCTCCAAATAGCTAACCGAAATGCGGCGAAATTTTGGTCAAGACTGACCGCTCAGCCGGCAAACCGAAATTTTCGGTCTGCCGGAAGACTTGGGACCGAAATCTTCGGTTGACCCAATTTTCGGTTCTGCCGAAATGTGCTCAGCGCGCTTTGTTTAACAGCTGCGCAGGGGACTGGAAGGTTGACGTGCCCAAAGTAAACAGATCGCATGGCAGATCAGTGTCAATGACAGGGTCGATTAGATTGTTTTCTGGTCGCACAAAAGCCGGCTTAAGATGGCACACTGCTCTCTGTATTTGAAAAGAGTCTGCCGGCGTGTCTAAAATGTCGGTGTATGGTGTGTCGGCTGACAGGCTCTAATCCACCGATTTGAGCTACAGCTGTGTCGGCCAAATCCTGCAAACGCGCGCCGACAGCTTGTCCAACCTCCGAGTCACGCTTCTGTGCGGCCTTGTAACCGGCCGCCTCTATACTGGCGTTAACAACAGGCACCAGTTCTGGAAACTTGTCGCTCAAACGCTTTTGGCTGGGTGGAAGAGACGCCCTAGCAGACGAGTTGATGGCAGGCGCTTCTAACAAGCGTTTGGGCGTCTGTCCCGACTTCGTAAACAGCAAGTAACTGTTTGGGGAGTATACTTCAAGCTGAGGGGCTTGAAGTAACTTTTCAGGCGTACAGTTGGTTTGGCGAAACAAGGGGTCGGTAGAGCTGCCCGCCGTCATTCTGGTTGCAGCAAAAATAAAAAGAAAAATGGATACCTCTGCTGCACATCTGTGCAAAATCTGACTTTGCTACTTTTCGGGTGTCCTAAGTGGATCAACTGTCTTTTGTTTTTAGAGATAGGCGCGCAACGCCAAAGGGTCCTTATTCACCAGTGAGCTTAAGGAACAGCCGCTAAAAGACCATCTGGCATTGACCGATATTTCGGTTTAGCACTGGCCGAATTTTCGGTTGACCTCTGGCCGGCCGGCCCAGAGATTTCGGTTGACCTCTGGCAGGCAGGCAGAGAGATTTCGGTTGACCTCTGGCCAGTAGCTTGCCAGACACAAGATTTCGGTCACTGACCGAAATTGCCAGCTCTAGCTGACCGATAATTTCGCCGAAAATTTTGGCCGAAATTTTCGGCTACAACTGTAATTCTGGCGAAATCTCGCCGATATTTCATTTCAGCATTTGGAGACGAGCCCTTAGGCTTCTCGTAACCCCATTTTACCCCTTCAATATGTCCCTATTTGTCTTCCCCTTACTCATTGGCTTGCTCAGGATTTTGCAAAAGGAAGTATTAAACATACATGTAGCTGGGTTTTCGGCTGGGGGGGGGAATTTTTCTGATCCAAAATAGGGTTTCAGGGCTATGCCCAAAGGGGGTTTCAGCGACCTTTTTTTGGTGTCCAAAAGTGGGTTTCAGCGACCTTTTTTTGGGCTCAAAACAGGGTTTTGAGGACTAAAAAACGGGTAAAAATCCTGTCTGAAGTGCAAAAATACCGTTTAAAACCCTATTTTTGCTTTAAAACGTGGAAAAAACCTTATTTTTTATTTAAAATGTGCAAAAAAAGCAAATTTTGCTTTAAAACGTGCAAAAAAAACCATTTTATTCGACATAATGCAGTTAAAATGCGTTTCTGGAACCTTCTTTAGACATTTTTAAACCCAAATTAGGGTTCCGGAACCCTATTTTGGGCCTCATGAAACCCAAATTAGGGTTCCAGAACCCTATTTAGGGTTTCAGTAACCCAAACTAGGGTTCCGGAACCCAATTTTGGCCCTCCAGAAACCCAAATTAGGGGTCTGGAACCCTATTTAGGGTTTCAGTAGCCCAAATTAGGGTTCCGAAACCCTATTTAGGGTTTCAGAAACCCAAATTAGGGTTTCAGAAACCCAAAACAGGGTTCCAGAACCCTATTTAGGGTTTTTGAAACCCAATGTAGGACTCCGGAACCCTCTTTAGGGTTTCAGAAACCCAAATTAGGGTTCCGGAACCCTCTTTAGGGTTTCAGAAACCCAAATTAGGGTTCCGGAACCCTATTTAGGGTTTCAGTAACCGAAATTAGGGTTTCAGTAACCCAAATTAGGGTTCCGGAACCCTATTTAGGGTTTCAGAAACCCAAATTAGGGTTTCAGGAACCCAAAATAGGGCTCCGGAACCCTATTTAGGGTTTCAGAAACCCAAATTAGGGTTCCGGAACCCTATTTAGGGTTTCAGTAACCGAAATTAGGGTTTCAGTAACCCAAATTAGGGTTCGGGAACCCTATTTAGGGTTTCAGTAACCCAAATTAGGGTTCGGGAACCCTATTTAGGGTTTCAGTAACCGAAATTAGGGTTTCAGTAACCCAAATTAGGGTTCCGGAACCCTATTTAGGGTTTCAGAAACCCAAATTAGGGTTTCAGTAATCCAAATTAGGGTTCCGGAACCCTATTTAGGTTTTCAGTAACCCAAAACAGGGTTTCGGAACCCTATTTAGGTTTTTTGAAACCCAAAACAGGGTTCCGGAACCCTATTTAGGGTTTTTGAAACCCAAACTAGGGCTCTGGAACCCAAGTTGGGTTTCTGAAACCCTAATCAGGGCTTCTGGAACCCTGTTTGCAGGTTTACAAACCCAAAATAGGGTTTCAAAAAATTCCCCCCCCAGAATCCGGCTGGGGGGGGGGGAATTTTCTCCGAAAATCGGGCCTGGGGGGGGAAATACCCCCCCCCCATTCCCCCCCAACTACATGTATGGTATTAAATTTCTAGATTGAGTAATTTTTAGGTTGAGCCACGGCCCAATCAGGGCGAGAAAATTTGCTTGAAAAACGCTTTTGAAAGAATTCTCAGTATAGTGCTAACAGAAATTAGGAGGTATTGTAGCCTGAAGAGGTCTGGTTGGGCAACGGCCCAAGCAGGGTGAGAAAATTTTGAAAATTAGCCTTCTTACACGCTTTTTTAATGAACAAATCGGTCGTAAACTACCATTTGATGCCTTCTGTTTGTACCTGATACCTGTACCTGTTTCAGTCCAAAAATCAGGTAGGTACAGTTCGAAAGTACCCGATCAGGTATCAGGTCGGTATTGCAAATCTACCTGATAATCAGGTACAGGTACAGGTATACCTGATCCACAGTACCCCATCGGTATGTGCGCTGAGCTTGATGGCACCCATCATATTTTGAGATTTGTTCTGGTCGGACCCCCCCTGGTTAGCTTCAAAATACACGGTTTTCTTGTTTACAACCTCAAAAGATATATTTTCGTTATTATTCTAGCTATGTATATTATGTTTTGTTTACCAAAAAACAAACAAACGTGCACTTTGATTTCTTTGCAAATGGTAAAAAATTCCATAAATATTCCAAAATATAACAGGAAAATTACTTTTGAATGACAGAAAAGTTGTCAAAACTAATGAAAAAGATCAATTAACAAAAATCCAGCGATAAAATGGCACAATTACCGTCTCTAGATGGCTAATGTGCATGATATTACCAAATTAAGTCCTGAAATTGCTGACGACTAATTCACAGACTCAAAAGGTATTTTGTAGTCACAAAATCTGAATATGTAGTTGTAGTCAATTTGTAGTCTTGATGACGTCATAAAACCCCAACAATTAGTAGTTAGTGGTTAGCTTTCTGTTTCTATTTCTTTTCCTATTTTTTTATTTTTACTTGTTTTCCTTTTTGTATTTACCTATTTCTTCTGCCTTAGAGAGCTTTTACAAATTGTTGAAAGCTGTTTCTTTGCTTTCAAAAGCTATCGCACAATTCTTTACACTTCACGCTTCGGTGCTTAAAATTTGACCAATCTTCTTATGTGAGTAAAAATCGCGGTCCTGCTGCCGGCCCTTCCTAACGCATGCGGATCTACTCCATAGTATCCATATGATTTTTAGTCCTGATTGCTAAATATTGATGGCTGTCGCTCACGTTTATCAACCTTATCGGGGTTTCCAAGTGTGATTCTCTTGAGTTGCTTGTTGGATTGCAGACGGTCACTTGAGCAATGTGATCAGCACCTGAGGGAGGCGGCTATGAGTGGCAGAGCTAATGTACATCCTCTTGTTCAGAAAGGCCAGTAGGTCCATTTTCCTGCGATAGACTTCGGTCCATCTTATAATTGGAATTTCTGGGGTTGTGTAACGGACTTTATCTTTTCAGCTTTCAGGCTATCTTCTGTGATTTAGTTGTGATTTCTTTCTTATTTGTATAGTAACAACTTTCTAAAACATGGCACGTGTCGTTAAATACATGAGACACATATACTCTTCATCAGAAGCAGTCGTTTTTCAAAATGCCTCGTCGTAATCCAGCCCATTTTTTTGCAGGAACATATATGTAGCGCACCGCGCTCCACCCACTTTCTGAAACGAACATTTTTTTATTTTCTGAAACAGTATTTTTATATATAATATTGACAACGGGGTTGCGCGCGGTCGCGCTTACACAATTAAAACGTTTAGTTGCCGACGTCAATGGCCTCTCTTTCATTTCACGCGCAGAAATCTTTTAAATTCTCCTGTCAAACCCAGCACTCGTCAAACTAATAGGATCGTGTACGCCCGCGCGCGCGTTCTAAATTTGTTTTTCCTCATTAATTTGGCTGTCAAGGCTTAGATCGTGGAGTTGAATAGGGGCACCAGCGTCCCGGAAAATACGCCCTCAGGGCTCCGGATCTGGGTCTCTATTTAACTCCACGGTCGGCCGGTAGAAGTCATTCGTGTGGTCGGTAGCTCTTAACTTGCTACCTGTAGTAACAACTTTATTGGCTCCTAAGACCACGACAACCGGCCCGCCACTTGCCCTGGATCTGGAAGGGTAAGTACGTGACATATTATTTTCTGGTGACCACGACGGGGCCAAAAAGGTTGTCGTGTGACTGTGGAACCGTAACAAGACACCCTATTGTGGTGGAAAATAAAGGCAGGCAAGGGCTCCTTTCTAAGTGTACTTCCCTAAAGAGCTTATGGAACTTTGCTGCTCCATAGCCCTAATTTTGTGCGCCGTTTGCTCCGCTGCCCTGCTCTTTGGGGCCGTCCACAAACGACCTCGTCCAAAAATCCCGACTTTTCGGCCCCCCCTCCCCCAAAATCGTCTTGCGTCGTTTTGTGGGACCCCCTAAGCCAACGTCGTTTTCCATTTACCCCCCCCCCCCCGATTAAAATGCAGTACATATAGTACTATCATGTTTTCTTTGTTGTCATACTGCGTATTCAATTGAATAAATCTCTATTAACCACTCTGGGAACCTTTTCTATATTTAGACCCTTTGCCAGAATCTACTTCAAAATGTCGCAGTGGTCATTTCTCCCCAAACAGGTGCTACTTCCAGCCAGTTTATCCAGCCAAGAATATCTTTGTTGACCTGGGACCAGATCCGGAAGGGTACTATGGCAGATTTCAGGCCGATGAAGCTTTGTTGCGGTGGGAAGAGTTTATTGGTTACGTTCAACAAGAACGGGACCGCTGTTATGCAATGATACCCGAAGTCAACAACCTGGAGAATGTTTCTGAACTAGCCAGGTATGTCTCTGGCAGGGCTGTTTGTTTTCCGGAAAAAAACTCAAGCCGGTTTTTTTCCGGTTTTTTTCCTGTTTTTTTCCGGTTTTTTTCCGAAAGTTATTTTCCGAGATGACAGAAAATTTTTTTTAACAATCGCTTTTTATTGCAGAATTCAACGAAATAGCGTGAGTCTTATTATAAAATGCACTAATTTCATGTTTTAGTGTAGTAATTTGATTTTAAAACACCAAAAATACAATAATAAAAGTTGCCTGAAAATGGCACCGGTATTTTTTACGAAAAACAGCTAAGTTATGCCATGTAAATGCTTGTAAGGCTTCTATTAACGTAAATTCAAAGCGTTGGAAGCGAATTTAACCAGTTATTGCGTCTATTTCCTTTAAAAACTTACTTGAGTTTTTTTCCGCATTTTAGTTTTTTCCGAGCCCCTAGGAAAAAAAACGGTTTTTTTCCGGAAAAAAACGAAAAAAACCGAGGATAAAAACCGACCCAACAGCCCTGGTCTCTGGACGCCTTATGCCAGCCACCAACATAATTGGTTTCACCTACAGTTGGTAGGTATACCTGAGCCTGAAACCTGGGTATTAACCTAAAAATTATGAACCTGAACCTGAACCTACTTGAAAATCAAAGTACTTACCTGACACCTACTAGGTCGGTACCTACTTTTTTCTTGTCTTGAGGTCTTGAGGTTTTTGTTGTCTTAAACTTCCCGGTACAAGTAGCACTTACTGTCAACTTTTGAAATTGGTTAGATCAGATATTGCTTGACGCTCTACAGTTTTGTTATTAAAAATGGTGTGCGTGAAGCGTCTAAGCGTGTATTATCTGCACCTACGTGTACTGTAACTTAAAAATGAAGGCGGTTATAGGGAAAAGCCCCATCCGGAAATTGCCTTTGTGGTCATTTTGGAACTAGGCAAGGTCAAAGCAGAGCTAGATCAGTTGAAGGCTAGAGTTGAGAGAAATGAACGTCACAGCAGACAGAACAACCTCCGTTTCTACGGCATATCAAAGGAAGATCTCCCTTCTAGTACCACATTAGAAGAGGCAATTACCAGATTGTTGCAAGAGGGTCTCAAGATCAGGTCGCCAGACTATCTGGATATCAAAAAGAAACTACAGAACTATCACTGGTATAAGGATCTCTCTCGTGGTGACTTTGAAAGTGGCCCGACTCATATTTCGAGATTCGGCTCAGTTGCCACCCCTGACCATTACACACCATTATAGATCACCAACACACTAACCTATTTATCTGTTTCACTAACCTATTTCAGAAATAAAAACTTGTTCGTAAAAACACCATTGTGACGATTATAACGAAACTTTAGACTATCTACAGGGCAGACAGACATCTTCTGCTCCTTCATTCCACCAAACCAACACGACGCATGAAAGTCCTGGTGGTACAGGAGGCAGTTGAATACTTTGTTGATGCTGTCCGTGTCCGTTTTGGGAGTTTTCTCGCAGAACTTGCACCACATTCTTGCAGACAGGTTTACCAGTCCTCCCACCAGGTGGCGCGTAAAACCGAAGCCTCGCGATTTTCTCCAGTTCCAGAAAAGTTGAGAAGGCAAGGCAAAGGTGGGCTCATCCGAAGGCCCAGACGATTATGATTTCGCCAAAAACCTGACCTGATGGAGAGAAACGGATGCCATTTCCTGATTCAGCAGTGCAAAAATACCCTAAATCAGTTGTAGAAATCTAGACAACATTCAAAAAGTAAAAAATTGTTGCCCAGTGTTATCAATCTCAAACTAAATTTACATAAAACTAAGTTTATGCTTTTGACTGCATCCCCTCGTCCAGGGAAACTGTCTGAGCCGTTGGTTGTTAGCGATGTTACAATTCCAGTTGTTGTGTTGAGTCTGTAAAATATCTAGGAGTGTTCATAGATAATAATTTGTCATTTTCGTTGCATGTATGTAAGACTGTTGCTAGGGTGCGTAGGTCGTACTGTTATTTTACTATACGGCGGGAATCAATCGGAAGCCCTGTTCATTTGAATTGTTTGTTTACGGTTTTCGACGCGAATTTATTGAGTAGTGTCAATTTACGGTCCGACTGGTATGCGTCATAGTTGCGTCAATTAGTATATTCCACATTGATCGAAATCGTCGGGTAAATGGGTGGCTGATTTGTTTAACTTGAGCGTAACCACAGGTCTAAAGCTAGGTTAGAGCATGAACTAATGCTTAAATTAAATCCTGATTCTAAACCTGAGCCTAAAACTACGCACAAGCGTAAATATAAGTCGGTAATTGCGATGTGGGGGGGGTACTGTCCAAGTACAAAATTTTCGGCAGCTTTTTCAGCGAGGGCCGTAAGCAGGCCGTAAATTTGTAATTCACGGTCGCGTTACGGTAGTTACTTGATTTTCAGGAAAATTTACCGGGCTTCCGATAGGTTCCCGCCGTATAGTGGATTTTTATTTTACTATTTACTAAATTTACTACAAATGCAGCTTGTCAATTTAATTTTTATTTTTATTTTACTATCAGGCAGCTTCAATTTTACTAATTTTTGTTTTACTAATAATTCTACTAATTTTACTACTATTTTACTGCGATTTTACTAGACATAAGGGGCCGTCCATAAACTACGACGTTCAGAGAGGGGGGGTGGGGGTACCCCGAAAAACGTCGCAGAACGTCGGAGGGGGGTGGGGGTTGAGGCAAAACGTTGACGTATTTTTGGCCTTTTTTCGTAAGGTTTGACGATTGCAGAATTAGCAAGAATGCAGAGAAAGTCAAACGGTTTTGACACATTTTTGTAGTTGTACAACATACAGTATGTTAGCGTGATTTGTACAGGGTGTGCAAAAAAACAACCCAGCAGATTTTTTACTGTAGCAACCGTAAATCCCAACCGATTTGAATAAATCTTTTTTGAATGAAAGACAAATAAATTATCGATTGGTAGAGTTTTCGTTAAGATGCTCTGCTTGGTTCTCGAGATATTTGACCTCAAATTTGAAACACTGATTTTGGCAATGAACAAGAGTGATTAAAACAACCCAGCTGATTTTTTACTGTGGCAACCACAAATCTCAACCGATTTGAATGACTCTTTTTTAACTGAAAGTTAAATAAATTCTTGAAAGATTGGTGAAACTAACTGGTAAATACGTATGTGCACAGGCATAAATTTTTCTATTATTCATTTGTGATTACGCAGTCAGAAAAGCAGCTTCAGATTTTGAACGAAAATTCGAAAATTTTATTTCGGGGGGGGGGGGGGGGTATCCTCCCAAACGTCGAAATTTTTATGGGGGGTGATGATGAAAACGTCGGTAAACGTCGGAGGGGGGTGGGGGTGCAAAATTTTGAATTTTTGAACGTCGTAGTGTATGGACGGCCCCTAACGTGGAATTTTGAATCAATTATGCCAAGGTATTGTGAATAATTGATGTTGGTCTAAATATTTCCTAAATTTGATCATGATACGAAGTTCTCAAGAACTGTAGACACAAAAATGTGTGAAATTTGACCGAGAAAACTGGAACCACACGTATTTTATTGCAAAATTGATCAAGATTTTGGCTGCAATTCACCAAAAACTAGTAAAATGGTAGTAAAATTTCTATTTTACTATTGACGGCCTTTGGTAATTTAATTTAATTTTTACTTTACTATTGGCTCTTAATTTTACTTTTTACTATTATTTTACTACTAGTAAAATACCACTAGTATTACTAATTTTTGTTTTACTATACTATAGTAAATTAACAGTAGTAGGTCGCTAGGTTGTCTTCGTCGTACTTTCGCTAAATATGTCTCTGTTCAAACGCTTAGGAGGGTCTATGTTAGGGTTCCGACGATATATCGATATCGATATCGAAAAGTCGATATATCGACCCATTTTCCAATATCGATATCGATATCGATATCGCGATATTTCGCATCGATATTTTCGATATTTTTGTGTGGAAAATCAGGAAACAAAACAAAACTGACACCAAGTTTATTTCTCTGGAACAGTAAAAAACAGTTTTTCCTGAACAACTCAGAAATCGATTCTATAGTCAAAACCTAACAGTGGCATGATAGCTCTCAAAAATATCAATTTCTCGCCATTCTCAGCTTTCTGACAGCAACGCGTCGGTTCTTAGCATACATGGGCCGCGGGGGGGGGGGGTCCGGGGGTTTGCCCACCCTCCAACTTGGGCTCGATCCTGCCAAAACGACCCCACCACTACTGTTATTTTACTATAGTATAGTAAAACAAAAATTAGTAATACTAGTGGTATTTTACTAGTAGTAAAATAATAGTAAAATGTAAAATTATGAGCCAATAGTAAAGTAAAAATTAAATTAAATTAACAAAGACCGTCAATAGTAAAATGAAAATTTTACTACTATTTTACTAGTTTTTGGTTAATTTCAGCTAAATTCTTGACCAATTTTGCAGTAAAAGATGTGTGCGAGCACACATGTCAGTCGAATTTCAAACATTTTTGTCTCTAAACTTCTTGAGATCCTCGTATCATGATCAAATTTAGCTACTGTTTAGCACCAACATTAATTATTCATAAGATCTTAGCATCATTGATGCAAAATTGCTCCTAATGACTAGTAAAATCGTAGTAAAATAGTAGTAAAATTAGTAAATTTATTAGTAAAACAAATATTAGTAAAATCGGAGCTGCCTGGTAGTAAAACAAAAATTAAAATTAAATTGAAGAGCTGAATTTGTAGTAAATTTAGTAAATAGTAAAATACAAATCCACTAGTAAAATAACAGTACCCACCACCCACCTGAAGCCGACTTGTGTTCCTGACCCACCCACCAAAATCGCCGCGACACCCCCACAAACCGGCAGGCCCACCCCCAAATTTTAGTATTTTGACCCAACTCATTTTTCCGGTCCATGTACTGTATGGTTCTTTAAATGTCTGCAGCAACACTGAACATCTGGTCACTCCGCACACTTGAAGCAGGAGGGCAGAAGCAGACATGAACTACTAGTATTTCGACTGACTAAGCATTTTCAAATCCTGAGGGGTACCGCCGGCTGATGGGTGGTTGAAAGGATGGTAAGCAAAAAAGTCCGACTTTTTACTAAAATCAAGTTTTTTTTGGCATATTTGTCATTAAACTTAGTTAAAATACGCTATTCTGTTTGAGCTCATTATGCCTGTGAGGGTGGGGCATCGGCCTGAGGGGTCAACCTTTTCATTGAAGGGCTTCAGAAGGGCCACTACCCTTTCTGCGATTCTCTAATAATTGATATCAGATCGCTGATTGCATCAGTGCTTGACTGATAAGCAGCGAGAGCAGCTTGCTATTTCAAATTTTCACATTTTCTGGCATAACTATAAATATCGATATCGATATCGATATCGATCGATATTGAGTTGAAAATATCGATATCGATATCGATATCGAATATCGACAAGTTTTGATATCGTCGGAACACTAGTCTATGTGACAGTCATATTTCCGGTGCTGCTCTATGGGCTTCCGGTGGCCTATCCTGTTGGGGTGGGAGACCGAAGGCTCCTGGAGCGGTGCCACAAATTTGCCTGTCGCATGGTCCTCAATCAGTTCTCGCCCGATACCACATATTCTCAGTTGCTTGCTAGGTTACGTTTAAAGCCAGTCTATCGTTTTGTGTTTGAATGTAGGGTGAAGTTGTTTTTCCAATACGTTTTTGGGCGTAGATATTTTCCGCAGCAACAGTTTGTTTATACTGATGAGGTCGGAGTTAGAGATGTGCACGGGCCGGGCATGCCCGGCCCGGCCCGCGCCCGGCCCGGCCCGTGGGCCGGGCCGGGCATGCCCGTCAACGATTTTGGACGGGCCGGGCCGGGCCGGGCACCATTTTCAGCCCCCCCGGGCCGGGCCGGGCCCGATTTTGATGCCCGTCGGGCATATATAAAGAACACCAGAATACAAAAAAGAACACCTTGATTAGCTTAGCATTACCCCAAATGAATTCACCATATGCAGAATTATTTTAACAGTAATTTCAGCCTTGGTGCCGTTCGTACACAAGCCTTTACCCCACCTGCCGACGAACTTAATTTTAAGCCTCAATTTGGAGCTCAAGCTTAGATTCAAGTGCACACTTTGATTTATAGGGTTGAGCTTCTGCGTCTGGCTTTAAAAAGGGTGTCAACCACTGCCCTGGATATGTAATGTATATTGTGCATGACATGACATCAATGACCCCAATAAACAATATATACCCCAACAAAAAACCCCAATATCAATTCCTGGAAAACAACCCAATACCAGTTCGCACTCTAATTAAAAGAAGGCATAAATTTAAAATTCGCTCTTTTAAAATGCCCATTTCCAAAGCTTAACAGAAGTTTAGCTTTTAATCTGAAAATTCATGCGAAATTTCCGAAAATTTAGTAAGACAAAGCAAAATTAACGGGCCGGACAGGGCCGGGCCGGATTTTGGGCGGGCCGGGCCGGGCCGGGCACCATTTTCAGGCCCCCCGGGCCGGGCCGGGCCAGATTTTGATGCCCGCCGGGCATGGCGGGCCGGGCATGCCTCACCTGATCGGCCCGCCGGGCCGGGCCGGGCCGGAAAAAAGGTGCCCGTGCACATCTCTAGTCGGAGTACGTAGAAGTCTTAGAAGCGTAACAAACACCAGGACCTTAATGTTGCCTCGATTGTCTCTGGAACGGTCCAAACAGTCTCTGTTTTACCAGCGTTCTGTTTTATGGAATTCCTTGTTGCAAAGTGAGATTGAGCTTGATTTTATAGGGTTTGTTCGACTGATTAAGAGTAATATTGTTTTTGATAGGTTAGTGGACAGCCGTGTTATTGAGGTTGTACATGTTTAGTTTTAGTATTTACTAACCAAGTACTAATCTGAGTAGGCACTGGAGTCGGTTTTAGTACTGTTTGCTACTCATGTACTGTTGTACGAAATAATAAATAAAATAAATAAATCATGAGTTGGTGTATCAGTCTAAGTAGTTTTGTAACGCTTGGACGGAGGGGTAATGCCGGCCGGAACCGCGCATCGACTGACGAGCCTGTGCAGTCTGTCGCTCCACGGCCAAGTCCTCGACCATCCGAGTGTGGGAGCGCTGATCTTGTTGATTGTTGGTTTCAGGACAAGGCGTTCCGGTGGTTGGCAAGACTTTAGCTGAGTGGCTCTGACGTTCTGTGGCTTTACCATCTTTGAATTGGTCTTTCTAGAGGTTGGCCAGAAGGCTCGCATTTGATTGTCAAGTCTGAGAACATCATACGGTAGATCCTGTCCAGCTAAATTTTAAATGAAGCGTCAGATGGTTCTTCCCAAAGTTCTGCTGTACAATGTATGAATAGTATTCTGCGCTGTATTTTCTGTACCAGTAAAACGTTACTTACCTAAGTTAATTCCAAAATTTTTAATCATCTTGGCGGTGGTGGAGCCTTTTTCCTTATTGATCTCGTGTATCATGGCGGCCGTGAAGATTCGCATTGTTGGTTATGTTATGTTTGTTGCCAAGTTGAAAGAGAATCTGACAGTTGTTTTCGGTTACTAGGATAGACTTCAGGGGAACGACACTGCTGAGAAATGGTTGTTTGCTGTCGCAAGTTCCTGCTTCAAGCCAATTGTAGTTGTTAAACGGAAAACGATCTGCTCTCTTCTTTACACCATAACGTTTTGAATTGGTCTTCTTGTAGACCCGCAGTGTAGTACAGAGGTTTAGCAAAGTACGCCCGGTGTGTAAGCAGGAACCGAAGCCTGTAAAACAACGACTATTAGTCAAACAGAGGTGTTTCCTCGTACAAAAGGCTATTTTTGCTTGGAAGGGAGAGTCGTTGGAGAGTGTGATTTTGAATGGTATAAATAGGATCTCACCTTTGGAATTATATCCTATGAAATAGGTGGTGAGATCTGGAACTGTAAACGTTGCTCAGATACGTACTGGTTGCCAAGGTTTGTCCTTAACCACAGCGACTTGGTTTGGTGGTTTAAGGCATTGCGGTAGAAAAGCAACCATCCCTTATAATGATCCGTGATATAGAACGCAAAAAATTCCTTCGGGGTCTTGTTGAACGTTCCATCGCCGATCAAGGCGGTAGCCTGAACAAAGCATCATAGATATTAACATGCATTTTGCGAGAAAGTCAACTTAGCTATAAGGGAAGGTGTTTAAGCAACTTTTTTTCGCGGATCCGGCTGGTATCCAAATATGTTAAAATAGATGTCAAACGAACACCAACGGTGCATGTTCGAACACCAGCGACCCCCTAGAACCGGAGCTGTACCCCCCTAAAGTTGGGTCGGTAGCCCCTTTTCGGCCATTTTCTCGACATTTACTGAAACGATCACCATTCACTCATTTCTCAAGAGTCAGAACAGGCGTGCACATGGTTGGATAGCCCTGGCAGTTGCCTTTCAGACGCTGCACACAGCGCTTCCGGAACGTATTTTTAGACTCTTAGACCGCCAAAACTGGGTTGGGGGGTTCCAGACGAGCTAGGAGGGCGCAAAGGGGGCGAAAAAAATTTTTTTTCTGAAAACGTAAATTTGAGAAAAGTTTCTTAAAGCAGTCTAAAAGTACTCTAAAACCCCCAATTTTTAAGTCCGAATTCGTACTAGTAGGTGGAAAACCGGACTTGGAAATATTTGACCTGAGAAAAGTGCGAAAATTTTGCGACCGGGACATGTTTGACCTCAATTTTCTCACGTTTTTCGGGTCTGAGGAAACAATGCTTCACACCAAACGGTAGGTAATTGATAGCGCAACATTTTTCTGAAATAAAAAAAACTGCGTAGGGGGGTTCCAGACGAGCTAGGGGGGCGCAAAAGGGGCGAAAAAAAATTTTTTTTCTGAAAACGTAAATTTGAGAAAAGTTTCTTAAAGCAGTCCAAAAGTACTCTAAAACCCCCAATTTTTAAGTCCGAATTCGTACTAGTAGGTGGAAAACCGGACTTGGAAATATTTGACCTGAGAAAAGTGCGAAAATTTTGGGACCGGGACATGTTTGACCTCAATTTTCTCACGTTTTTCGGGTCTGAGCAAACAATGCTTCACACCAAACGGTAGGTAATTGATAGCGCAACATTTTTCTGAAATAAAAAAAACTGGGTAGGGGGGTTCCAGACGAGCTAGGGGGGCGCAAAAGGGGCGAAAAAAATTTTTTTTTCTGAAAACGTAAATTTGAGAAAAGTTTCTTAAATCAGTCCAAAAGTACTCTAAAACCCCCAATTTTTAAGTCCGAATTCGTACTAGTAGGTGGAAAACCGGACTTGGAAATATTTGACCTGAGAAAAGTGCGAAAATTTTGCGACCGGGACATGTTTGACCTCAATTTCCTCACGTTTTTCGGGTCTGAGCAAACAATGCTTCACACCAAACGGTAGGTAATTGATAGCGCAACATTTTTCTGAAATAAAAAAAACTGGGTAGGGGGGTTCCAGACGAGCTAGGGGGGCGCAAAGGGGGCGAAAAAAATTTTTTTTCTGAAAACGAAAATTTGACGAAAGTTTCTTAAAGCAGTCTAAAAGTACTCTAAAACCCCCAATTTTTAGGTCCGAATTCGTACTAGTAGGTGGAAAACCGGACTTGGAAATATTTGACCTGAGAAAAGTGCGAAAATTTTGCGACCGGGACATGTTTGACCTCAATTTCCTCACGTTTTTCGGGTCTGAGCAAACAATGCTTCACACCAAACGGTAGGTAATTGATAGCGCAACATTTTTCTGAAATAAAAAAAACTGGGTAGGGGGGTTCCAGACGAGCTAGGGGGGCGCAAAGGGGGCGAAAAAAAATTATTTTCAGAAAACGAAAATTTGACGAAAGTTTCTTAAAGCAGTCTAAAAGTACTCTAAAACCCCCAATTTTTAGGTCCGAATTCTGAGTATGAAGCGAGAAATTCGAGTTTGAAATTTTGGTCCCATAGTTAAGCAGACCGATTTTCGGAAGGCTATATCTCAGGACAGGAGCGTCAGATCCACTAATCCTTTGCAGCTGAAAGATAACTCATAAGTATGTATTAGTGTGCCAACTTACAGCTCTCTAGCTCAAACTTTCAATTTTGGGGTCTGAATACTGAAACTCGATCGGTTCAGAGAACGACTCTTAAACAGCCAAGCAGCTTAGAAGTTACATTTGCTACGTGCATCGCTTCCACGTCTGTGATGAAGAGTGAGAGTCTGGATTTTCTCGGCGCAGCTGCAGCCACCGGTCACCTTGATGATCATCGGGTCCCAGCTCATCCGGGGCACCGCATAGAGAGACCTGGTACTCTTCTGGCAGATGACTCCAGTCATTGACAGCAGGGAGTCCCTTGCGCACATTCGATCCAGATCCAGAGATTGAAGTGTGTCCAGCTTAGCTTTCGAGTTCGTCTTGATTTGCCACTGGTGGCAAGAAATGGACACTGATATGAATAGAAATGGATACGTAAACATTGTGGCGGACTCCAATCGCTCCCATTTGTTTGCAGCAAATACTAGCAGACCTGCACTTCAGTACAGCTGAGAGCGAATCTATACTTTCCAGTAGAGTCAGACAACCACTGTTTTCATGAGGAGGCCCCAATGATCCGCATTTGGATGCCTCAGTTTACTGTTCTCCTGTTCCACTCCATAGTAGTGATGTAAAATTATGGAATTTGAATTTCAATTCAATTACAATTAAATTATGGGCTCCATTTTTAATTTCAATTAAATTAAATTAAATTAATTGAAATAGTTTTCCATTATTTTCAATTACAATTATATTTTCAATTAAATTATGGCACCTCGGAAAATTTCAATTATGCAATTTTTTTCAATTATTTTTTCAATTTTTTGAAAATTGTTGTATTTTTCTGTTAAAAGACAGTAACAGTGACCCAGGACTTCGAAAAATGTCCATGTATAAGCTTACAGACACCTGGTTAGCCTGTTATCCAAACAGGAAAGAAAATTTTAACCTTTAAAAACGCATAAAACGACATTCTGGGGTAAATTTAGACATATTTCATTATTTTCAGTACTTAATGTAAAGGTTTTCAGCATTTTTGAGCAACATCACTTCCTAGGTACCTTCGCCAAAACCCACCATACACTAACAAATCACTGTTGTCACTTTTACAGTCAGGCACTTAACGCCGTTTGTGGTACCGACACCATTATAAGGTGCCGATGGTACCATATATGGTGCCCCCAAGTTTGGAGGCCTGTGGTGGTACCATACGTACACGGTACGGTACCATATACATATGGTACCACTACCCTAGGTACTGGTACCATATATGGTGCCCCCACGTTCGGCGACTGTGGTGGTACTAGAAATGGTACCGGCACCATATATGGTACCCCCACGTTTGGAGGCCTGTGGTGGTACCATACGTACACGGTACGGTACCATATACATATGGTACCACTACCCTAGGTACTGGTACCATATATGGTACCGGCACCTTATACGTATGTATGATGTTGGTACCATACACGGCGTTAAGTGCCTGACTGTTTTATGAACTGCGAAAAATATTACCAAACAAAGTGAGGTCAGTATTATAAAGAGGTATGTATGTATGTAAACGTTTATTCAGGAAAACCTGAACCCGGACGTAAAACTGCCAAGGCAGGAAAACAACGCCCATTGAAAAGAGGTGACACACCTTAAATAGGTTTTTGTTTGAAGTCATTAGCGCCGTCATCACTAATACTTATGCATTTCCTTACATTCATCCCAGCAAATAATTGAAAATATAATTGAAATTCCAGGCGAATTTCAATTAAATTACAATTAAATTATGGCCCAACTTTTGAATTTCAATTAAATTAAATTAATTGAATTGAAATTAAAAACGGGCCAATTATGCGAATTTCAATTACAATTAAATTAATTTTTTACATCACTACTCCATAGTCCATGTCGGCTCATAGACAGAGCAAAATCCAAGTCGCCGACCGAGGGTCCTTGGCACTAACCCGATCAGCCACCACCAGTGGATCAAATTGATGCATAATGACAGTTTCCTTGCGTATGAAACTTGACGCCCCGGGAATCTGGTGAGTCACCTCGGTATTAGCAGGGGAGGGGACGGAGGAGAGTGGTGGCTGCGACGCACCGACCAATGAATGCGCTAGTTAAAACGGAGGTGGGCCCTTGTAGCAGTATACTTGCTTTGCTCTGATACAATAATTTCTGTTTTTTGTCTGTGTGGCAACCGGAAAGTTGCTGTTTGGTCACAGAGCAGAGTTAGTCAGTGTTGGCTAAGTAAGTAATTTATTCAAAAATAAATAGAACCAAAAAATGCCTAAGACTGAGACCAAACAGATAGTGATGGGGATGGACCGCTAAACGGCCATAACACCCTACCCCGAAGAGAAGATCGAGTGAGCGAGCGCCCTTTCCGGTCCAGGAGCAAGAGCCAGTGAGGACGATCAGCGGGAAACAAGGCCAACACCCAGCCTGTTTAGTTTGTTTGCCCGAATATACCTTTAGAGTGGCATTTTGTTTATTTAGTTTAGCTCAAGCAGCGGCACGAGGCTTTAGTCTCCTTTCTGACGTCGCGACAGTTGCGTCGCCGCCCAAACTATGGCGAGAACGTTTTACAAATTACAAACAAAGTAGCCTTCAATAACCTATTCAAAATGACTAATAACTAAAATTATATTTTGTAACTGAATGCAAAAACCCATACTTCATCCTACCAAAATGTAAAAAAACCCCTGCCTGAAAATTTTACCTATCGAACGAAAAAATCCTGGCAAACGGAAAACCCTTTCCCTGGCAACGTTGGGGACCTCTGCAATTATACAATACAGGGACGCGCTCAATTTACGGCGTCTATTTGTCAAGCAGCTGCTACCAACTGCTGTTTGTGCTGCTGCTGCGGCTTCTCTTTTAGAGCGCTTAAACCAATCTCAGCTAAGTAACTGCCAATAAATTGTTTTCATTCATGTTTGGTGTAGCTTATGGGAGGGCGCTTACAACTTCCATTTCCAGGGAATGTTTTCATTTGTATACAAACGTATACTTGTGTCATGTCGGACATGAATGCGATTTTGTATCTTCTGTACCGAATGTATTGTAACTGTACTTTTGTGTTTAACTGTAATTCGCGCTTGTTGATTTTCACGTTTTGATTACGGTAATTGATTTACCTGCAAGAGTTTTTCCGTAACTTTTGATCAGTTTCTTGTTGATGAGTTGAATAAAAGTGTAGCTGCGGTGCGGTCGTCTTAATGGTCAGCCGGAGAATGGGGTAACTAAGGTTCGATGTCGTTTTATATTGCTAAAAGGGTAGTACGTTCCTCTCTTTAGTAGTCGACAAGCTTCGTCGCTGCACATTATGCCAGTATTATGCTGAAGAAGAAAGATGCCTTTACCGAAGTTTGGGACAAATACTTGCGTTTCTTTGAAATTCTTCAATAATTAAGGAAACAGTAAAAGCCATAATCAAACCTCAAGTATCAAGATAAACTGCTCTACATCACACACATACATGTCAAGGACTCTGACCCAGCTGCTCAGTGCATCCTTTTCTAACCCATATCTGTGTTCTACTAACCATATTCGTAATAATAAAAATTGTTCGAAAAAAAAAAAGATTCGTCGCGTAAATGCGTATAACGTGCATTATTTCTAGCATAGGCCACCAAGGCCTGCTAAACCTGTTCTGGCCGCTCCTGCACCAGGTACTGTTGTTTAATATCAAAAATTCCGTTTGCCTATGCGTATGCGTATACGCATTCTGTTAAAAAATGCGTATGCGTATACGTATACGCATTCAAAAAAAATGCGTATTTTTGCGTGTTGCGTATGCGTATTGCGTATTGTATCGTAGTCGAATTTTATGCCTGAAAATTACTATATTTTACTACTATGACTGACTGACAATTATGAAAAATGACTGTTATTTCGCCGCGTCGGTGGCTCAGTGGGTAGCTCGCTGCCTCTGAGTCACGGCGGCCGCTGCATCCCTAGTGGTTGTAGTGGTTCATCCTCTCGGCGTGGCAAGTTTCTTGCTGCAAAGAGTTGGTCGTCGGCACAACGCTCCACCCGGGCCACCGAAAGCTGGTTACAGCGAGTAGATAAAATGGGAACCAACTGGATCTGCCACAGCACCGAAGCCGCTCCTACAGCATGCCAACTTGGAGAAAGAGCAATGACGTCAGGAGTTGTCCACGGAAACCGACAAGGCAGGGGGGCCTCTCTCGCTCTAGGGGCGGACCTAGCGGACGTTGGGAGCCGACATCACCATGACGTCAAACGCGCCAGGGACTTCCTTAGTACCTGGCGTCCAACAGCATGGCTAGAGTGGCTGGCAGTGATAGAAGGGAAACGTCCGAGATGACGAAACTACGGGGGTTGCGCAATGGATCGCAAGGTCTGAGCGTAGGGCCGTAAAGGCCCCCCCGCACATCGGATCGGATCGACTGTTATTTCACTATAGTACAGTAAAACAAAAATTAGTAATACTAGTGGTATTTTACTACGTAGTAGTAAAATGATAGTAAATAGTAAAATTAAGAGCCGATAGTAAAGTAAAAATAAAATTTGTTTTTTACAAGTAACATTGCCAAAACACACATAAAACTGCTATTTTCGAGGCTCCCAGCCTCTTAAAAGTATAGTAAATACGCATACGCAAAAATACTCAAATGCGGTCAAAAATGCGTATGCGTATTGCGTATCCAGATGTAAATGCGTATGCGTATGCGTATGCGTATACGCATTCTGATAAAAATGCGTATTTTTGCGTATTGCCACTGATGACCTATGCTATGCATGCATTACATAAACTTTGTTCTGTTTATTTAGACTTAAGTGCGCAAGTGAAGGCCAGGTTATACAACACCTGTGGCTGCTCTACAATCTAATCATCTTGACGTCGTGATCGTGAATAATAAATCGTGATAAAACGTATTTGAAGGCCTGCTGGAGCTTTTTGAAAATTAGCCCCTTCTGGAATAACCCACTGCCGCTGGCCGGATTGGACCTGTCGCTTGAATGGTACTACCTTGCATTACAAAATCTGTATCTTTAACATACATCGGCCGGGAGGTAAAGGGGTTTACCCATACACGGACCGGAAATGAGGAGGGGGTTTGGAGACGTGGGGGAGTGGAAAAAAGTCGAAAAAAAAAAAACGGCTAATTTGCATTAAATAAGCGAAACTTTTCTCCCTCCGGGAGGTGGGGTAGAGAGTATGGCCGGCCGAGGGGGTATGGGCCGGGGAGAGGGGTAAACCCCTCTTACCGCCGGCTCATGTATGGGTTTACCCCCCTTCGGCAGCCGGTACCTGCTCCCAGAGGGAAAAAAAATTTCGCTTATTTAAAGGAAAATAGGCGTATTTGGCGTTTCCACTGGTGATGTTTAAGGGAGCGGTGTGTGTGTTTAGAAGCGATAACCTATTCATTTTTAGCCTCCTTACTCAAGAAATCGTGATAAAACGTATTTGAATTATATAGCGCTCTGTATTACACCTACTGCAGATCCATTACACCCATTCACAAACTACAGGTTTATGAACGGCACTCAACTTGCAAAATTTACAGCAAAACCTTGATTCAGCATATTATATGTGAATCGGTCCCACAATATCAAACTGTACCTACTGCAGCACCTGCAAGTCACATACAGATGAAACTACCCAAGCTGACCCATCCCACATTCAACGGTGAATCCTGAACGCTGGAGACCTCTGGCTTTCTTGGTTGGGCGTTTCGTAGTTACGTTCTTCGTTCTCTTTTCAACTTCTTGTTTTTTTATCTGCTTGGATTTCTTTTTGGCACAGTTCGTTTGGCTCCTCTGTCCGGTTTGGGACAAGTCTGCTTCTGAATACAGTGGCTGTCTCTCTGCAGCAATCTGCTTACTTTCTTGTATCTCTTCTTTTATATCAAAAGGCTGGTCAACGAAATCAGAGGCAGGACCAACAATTGGAATTTCAGTATCAAGATTTGGAAATTTTCGTTGCACAGAGGAAATCTCCATTCAGTCTGGCAGTTGTTTATCATTCTTTGCCATTCTTCCTTACCACTTTTCTCTATTTCCATACTAACTTCGATACTGTAAGGACGTCTAGGTACCATGTCGAGACTGGCCGCTTAAGCATGGCCTAAGTTAACCGAACTAAGCCGAACCTTAGTTACCCCATTCTCCGGCTGACCATTAAGACGACCGCACCGCAGCTACACTTTTATCCAACTCATTGACAAGAAACTGATGAAAAGTTACGGAAAAAATCTTGCAGGTAAATCAATTACCGTAATCAAAACGTGAAAATCAACAAGCGCGAATTACAGTTAAACACATAAGTACCGTTACAATAGGTGCGGGAGGGTCCTATTCAAGAGGCAAACTGGGCATGGCCGTTAAATTCAGGTTAATGAACAGTTCAGAAGCCTCTCAACAAGGCAGAGGGGTTCTTTTCATTTCAATGATTCTAGTGGCGGGGTGTAGATAACCATTGGCTACCACTTGTCGAGTGTTATGGTGTTTTTCATGGTTGAACCCATATCTGATTGGGATGTTCGAGCTGCAGGTCTTATTCATTGCGACTATATGGTACCAATCCACTTCGCGACAGGCTTCAATCAACAGATAATCCCCAGAGATTCTACCGACAACGTTAGGGTTATGCACCAACCTTCTCGCAAATAACGTGGCACCTGTTCGATCAGAACCCGTGGCAACCAACATTTCACTGAGAAGCTCCGTATTTTTGCAATGACGATGGAAGCTTTCTTGAAATGCCCTGCGTTGTGGCCGCGACGACGCAGGTTCGATTCCTGCTCTGATTACCGAAAACAGGCCCAAAACTACGCGCAATGCCTTGAGCCTTTTATCTTGAAGTAGAACTGTTTCCAGTCACCGACCAGCTTCACCACCTTTACAGGTAGAGTGTTCTCAGTCATCCAGTCAATCGAGCGCTCCTCTTCAACTAGCACAACAGTCGCACGCATTCTTTTACACTGCCCCTGCCATAGATCTTGCTCAATTACCAAGTCTTTCTCTATAAAGTCCGACGACTGATCACAGACATCTTTTGGCTGCCGCTTGTTCAGACTGCTTTTCCATTTTACGCCACCAAATAGCAATCATCCGTTGTTGGAAACGGTCAAGGTCCAATGGCAATCAAAGTCCTTAAAAGGAATCCTTAGCACAACAGCTACTTAACAAAGGGATCCTTAATCTAGGCTCAATAGTCTAGCACGGCAGTATACTACAACGCAGACCAGTAGGCAGAGCGAGCAGCCCGAGAACTAAATTAGTGACAAGGCGCAGCAGGCAAATTGTCGATTAACAATTGTTCGCTGCAGCCCTCGGCCGGCCAATCGCATTCCCGGACAGTAAATCTGGTATGTGTCAACAAACACGTAGGATGACTCTGCAGTACAATTAAGTTTCTAGCTAGTTTAAATGCACCCTGTACTTCCTCTATGATGACATGTGGATAGCTGATTTCAGCCTTGAAGAGCCCTCTGGAAATAAAAGTGCAGAATGGTCGAATTCGGTCCAGCGTCCACACAATAATTCCATCCTGTGAGTCACAACGTCCACTAGAATATCGACAACCACCAGTGTCACCTAGGTCACTGATTAGGTGTTCACCATCAATGGTGCCAATTTCGCCTATTTCCAAAACAAAATTTTCCGCTGTCTGGCAATTTGTACTCCACCAAGCATACTTAAGGTTCACAGATCGATTAGTGGTGAAGAAGTTTTGGTGAACTTCCACAAGTAGAACATCATTGTGTTTTAGGTTTGACTTTGCGAATGCACATTCAGCAAGGCTAACTGTTTTCGATAGCACAGCATCTGATACAATGCCATAGCCTCCCCACGAACCAAGAACACCTGTGCGAGTACAAAGTACCTTTCTTCAAACACCCAGTGCACCACGACCATTTTCTATGCAGCCGCCACTAAAGGGTACTTTCCAACCATGGGCTCAAAATGGTGCAGCAAATGTTCAGGGCCCATTCCGACATCCATTCATCCCTCCACCTATGCAGAATTCAAATGGGTTTATGCAGCCAACTCCAAGAGCTGCACAACCCACCATTCCTTCATACGTAAAAACTCCAAAATTGCAACTTCTGCAATGCAATGGTGACCCTCAAAAATGGTGTGATTTCTGGGATCCATTTGAGGCGACTGTGCATACTCAACCCTTTCCGGATGTGGTAAAGTTTAGTCAGCTGAAGTCTTTGCTAGTTGGCGATGCTGCAAATGCAATTGCCAGGCTCTCTGTTACAAATGCGAACTATGCTGACGCTGTCGCAATACTATATCGGTTGTATGGAGATCCACAAAAAAGGATCGACAGACTGTACAGCAAATTTCGAGACTTGAAAATACGGCGCCCACAGGAGTTGAAAAGCTCCATCCATGAGCTTGAGTGCATACTCAGACAACTGAGAACCCTGGGAGAGGTTGTTGACAATCATGCTATCCTCAGTCAGATGTTGGACAAATTGCCATGAGAAATTCATCTGGAAATTGAAACTAAAAAGCAGGATGGTGATTTCTGGTCTTTGCAAAGCTTACTAGATGCTTTGTGGAACCACCAGTCCATTCGGGAACGTGTGGAGGAGCACCAGAATCACAAAAAGCCTGTGGAATTTAAACCTGCTTATAACAAACAACAACCACGGAATTTCCAACCGAGAGGATCAGGTACCTCCGCTTTACCAGCTGCACTGCTAAGTCAACTTTCTCCAACGTCTCAAAGCAAACAACAGCGACAGAGAAGGGACACTAAGAATCAGAAAATTTCTGGAAATCGACCCAATGTATCCTTTAAGAAAAGTTGTTCTGTGTTGTGTAACTTTTGTCATGATGCCAATTTTTGTCTGAAAATTGCGCTCAATTTTCCAGCTCGCAAGCTAGACGTAATCGTTTGAGAGAACTGAACTGTTGCTTTTTTTGTCTGCAACCTGGTCATACTTCTGCTCAGTGCTTTAAGAGAAAGCAAGGTTGCACGATCGCTTGCAAGTTTTGTAGTAAGAAAAATCACCACTGTGCTCTTTGTATCGAGAAATTCGGCAGTTCCAGTGAGAAGCAACGCTTGCCTCGAAAGCCATTTGTTGGAGTGACCAACTCAGAAGTGGAAGAGAGCAAAGGCAGTAGCTGCGAAATGACAACAAGAGCTTCCAAAAACACCGATTTTTCTTAAATATCAGCAGTGGAAGCGCCAAATTCTGTTTCCAAAGGCTTTTCAAGTGAATTTTAGGTTAAAAATTAGTGATTTCTGACCCAGTTTGTTAATACTGGAGCCACTACTAGTACTTGTATTTTTTCGTCGGGGGGAGGGGGTCCCTTAACCTGTCTCGGGGGGTGAGGGGGGTTTGGCCTCTCCAGCGGGGGGTAACCCCCAACCCCCCTAGTACATGTATGTATCTGTCTGTATCTGGCGCTCTTGAGTGACAAATTTCTTTCGGCTCAGTTATTTCTCAAAGCGAAATTGGAGCTCGTCAGGCGGACCAGCCAGACAGTAATTATTCCTCTGTTTCGCTCTTGTGCGGTCTTTGCCAGTAATGACTACGGTAATCAGAGATGAAACTAACTGAACTAACTTGACTGAATCTGTTGCGGATGCTGATCAAAATGTTGGTTTTCTCTTGTGCGGTGGCCCTGGCGCTTGAAAGTCAGTGCCAAACCATGCCTGACCTCTGAAACAAGCTAGCGGTGGAAATGGTCAATGAGCTGAGGGTTCCGGTTTACATCGATACCAATGATTTGAAATGCATGAAGCGAGGCGATCTGTACTATGATCACTCTATTGAGCCTGGTTAGTTATACTCAACTGTCCGTCACTAGCTAGTACTCGCAATTCCATGAAAAAGCAAGCTTTTTTACTTGGATCTGAACGAGATGCCGATTTGTGTGCAGCTAGCTAGCTAGGTGGAGAAGACGAGATGCAAATTTCACTCAATCTCGATGACAATGGGGGCACATGCAATGTCAATATAAGCTTCTAATGCATGCAGAAGCTTGTTGAGCTGCTCAGTAACCCGGCTTTGTCCGCTTACGGTTTAAGGATGGCAGGTATACTGCATGTGGAAGCGGGCAGCACATATAACTTTCAAGCAAATTGAACAACGTCCACTGTCAATTAGTACCATGATCTGTATGATAGGCTGATTATTAGCCCTATGTAATACTGACTCACTGAATTGATGTGGAATTTGTATCAACGATGCTTTCTCATAATGAACATATCGTCATTGCATTAGTCAGTACTATGCATTATTGTGGTTGAAAACAATTGCGGTTCTGAATTAGAGGAAATGTATAAGAATACTCCATTGAAAGGCTCTGACAAGAGCGCGGGGTGTCCTGAGCTGTCCGAGAGGACAGTGGAATCTAAACAAACAAACAAACTGCTGAGGCAATGTCACAAACAAACAGTAGCTAGAGGAGAGTAGGAAAATATGTTTACATTACATAGTTACACAATGCATACTAGGTAAATGTGGAAATTGATCTAATTTTTTGCTTTATGTTTGGTACTAATCTATTAACTTAAAGAACGCAGAAGCGATTGAATCGTTCAGCCAGAAGGATCGGGTACCGTTCATAGTGGAAACAAAATGAGGGTCGTAGCGTGGCATGACCAGTTGCAAGGTTTTGAGACGCCTGTTGAGAATTTCTCATGGCGATGAGCCTAAGCTACTGTTCGGCATGGATTTAAAAATTCGGCCTTGGTAGCCTGGTCTGGCGAAATTTTCGACATGTGGGCTGTGTTTGGTGTACAGATGCGCTAACATGGACTCGCTCAACCACACTTCGACCTCGCACCCGGGAACCGGACAACTGTAGTCGAAACTACAACTGTGGTCTCTCAGTATTTTTTGCTGCGACAGCTTTTTCCGGATCATGGGCACGTCACGCTGGCCATATCTAGATCTTATTTGTCGATGACATCTATGCTAGAAAAGCCCTTAGATTGGCACTAGTTATATTATGCACAAACTGCTCTAATACGTACCGCTAATACACTACTGCGCCGTTCACGCATCACTATCAAATCAAATATGATAACATTCAACTACATTACTTCAGAGCATGCTCTATGCTACTTACGCTTCGCGATTTGCAAAGTAATCTCCATACCACCCATCTTCTTGCCAAACGGTAAGAGGATGCTAGTACAACGCCCTATGAAAAGGCTTGAACCACCAAAACGAGAAACAGCGAAACATTGATGTCAAATTGAATGAAATCAAACCTGTTGAACCAGGATATCGAAAATATAAATTTGAATGGAATGAATGATTAAATTATACGGTATTTATTCAAGTAAAGATAATAGAGCTCGCTGGTCCATTACACACGATATTTACTAGAAAGGCGCTGTGTGCATACACAGGCGAAGTCTGCAGCGCAAACAAAAATCAACAAACGGACAACTAGTTTATAATGGCAGCACAGAATAGGTTTGTTATTAACTACAGCGTTTTACTGTTGCAGGAAGGAACTTCGTTAGTTTAAAGTATTGCGCTTCGGACTTCTAACAAACAAACCATTGATTATTATTTTATCAGAGGCGTGAAGAACCATTAGTCAGATAAAAACGTTGTTGTTTTGTTTATTTCGAGTTTAAAAAACTCATCCTAGGCCTGATTTTGCATCAAGTGCAATATTTAGGATTATCACATTCTTTGTCTGTTTACAATTTTGCACCCGTGTAGGAGCGTTGCAATTGTTTGAATTGAAAACGCAGTAAGGTTTTAGACCCATGAATATACAGGGGTAAAAAAGCCGTATTCTTGTAAACTGTCTCATAGTCTGTAGTGATAGCTGGCACAACATGCGTAGGTAGAGCCCATTGCTTCGCGGCGCAAACCAATACACCAACTGGGACGTCACAGCAGGCAGCTGTTGTTTAGGACAGTCCAATTAGCACCCACTACTAATTGCACCTTCAAGCCAGGCTCCCATTCAGTTTAACGTGAAGGCGAGACGGGCATAGGTTGGCAGGTGGCACCCAGATTAATCGATGCGGTGCTGGGTTCTAGCATTAGAGCGCGCCTGTGTTATTGCACTCGTCCTGCAACTACCACTTTGGACATCAACTTGGCAGAGTTTGATGAGTTTCTCTGAATACGTCTGCAGAACAATGTGCCATACCACATTCTGTAATGTGACAACAACTTGGAGCTGCGTGCGTATTTCAATGCCCAAAGAAATTCTGGTGACTCTGCATGCTGAATACAAACTCTACAGGTCATCATGCAGCAGGATACTGAAGCATTTCGAATTGTTGAACCATACAATGAAGAAAAGGTGATGCTTTCACTGATGGCTCCAGTGATGACTGAATCTCAACTGCAGCGGTTCATTCCTGGCCTGTCCAGATACATGTTTAGAGAAGCTCGCTTCTGGTCCTGGAGCATTCCCAATCTTAAAAAAGACTAGATGAAAGGGATAGAAGAAGAAGGACCCCAGAAGAACAGCAAAAATAAACTCTTTTGTCTTTTACATTTCTTCACCCATGGCTACAGTAGAGCAATGCAGTGCTTAACTTGAAGACACAAGCTGGAAGACGCAGTGGCCAATGCTCCTGGTAAAGTTAAATACAGCGCTAGAAGTGCCAAATGCAAATGGGAATGTACATACCTCTGCGTTGTCCTTACTAAATCCACAATTTGCTGCAACATCTTGTCAAAGTCTGCCAGGCCAGTGTCTACAAGATGTTGGAAATGAGCAGGTTTCAAAAATTATTTCTCATCCATGCGCTAGGTTTAGTACAACAAGAATACCTGTCAATGCCGTAATCGTGGCGTTCCGTGGTGCGGTTAGAACCGAAAGTGACCGCTTTCCAACCGACTCTGATTGGTAGGAAGGTGAGCAATGTCTGTGAATCCCTCAATATTGTCTGACAACCGTTAAGACCAACTGTATATGAAATATCAATTAATTCCCGCTATACAATGCCACATTTACTGGCCATTCGTGTGGTGGAGCACTGGCTATGCTAGCTAGTGCAGATTTAGTATTGACTATTCCACCAGTGAAAGAAGGAATTGAAGTTTATACTTTGTTTACTTACGTCTTTGTTCAAAGTATGCAAACGTGCCCAATGGAAAAATATTTTCCTAAAGCGTCAGAGCCATACTACGCCCGATACCGATCGGTTGGTCGCTTCTTCGCGAGGTAGACGTTTGAAATTGGTAGTAAAGAACGTTCCAATCAATATAAAACAATTTTATCAACGGCGTGCACAAGACAACCAATTTTTCTAAAAATATTTACGTAGTAACTAAACAATTTATCAAAAGTTCCAGTTCATCTGGGAGTAATGCGCTCTCGGCTGCATCGACGAGTTCAGTCCACCCGTGCAGCTTTCGGTATCCGGCCGACCTGATCACCTGGGCGGCCGTCTTGAACTGTTCTCTTTGGGTCTCGGTCATCGAGTGCCAGACCATCGGACAACAATCGGCCGTCGCGCGCGTCCAGGCTGGTGGCTCGTCGACCATCCGGTAGGCCAACGCTATGGCCAAAATGTAGCCGCTCGGTTTGATCATATCAGCACGATTCTCTCTTGGCAGAACAATTTTCAAAACTGACTCTAAGTTGCGAACCGCCCAGCCTACGTGGACATTGATAAATAGAACACAACTGTCTAGGAAAATTAATGAGCACAAAAGGAAAGCAACCCCAATCAATCAATTCGACAGAGGGCATCAACTTCTTTCAGCGTTCACTGCCGTTGGTACTGGAATTGAAAGAAAAATGGTTGTTGTTGTTGTATCTACCCAGGAACAATTGACGGCTCCTTCCTCTAAGCTTGGAAATCAGGCGGCCGACCCATCTTCGACACTAGATTCAGCTCAGTTACAACTGTTTTCCAGCGGGAATCCAGGAGGCAGGCGTGAAACCAGAGGCTTGAGTCCGAAGCCAACAAACACAGCAGCTAACAGGAACATGCTGCGTGCCCGGGAAAGGTGTTACCATTTGGGGACTAGCCAGGGTCGACCTGGGGCCGTATTTATAGTCCACTCTACATTGACCCCGAAGGGTATGCAGAGATGCCCCGGAGGCGGTAACATTGGACCCCAAAGAAAAATGGTCTTGTCCGTTGTCACTCCCTTCATGTCTTAAGCTGAGATCAACGCTCGAATACCTGGCTTGTTTAACTATATGTATGGATCAAGTCGATTACTGGCCAAGCAGTATGGAGAATGGCTGAACAATACCAAAGGAAACTAACAGAGACCGTCCGCAAAGAACCGGGAGATAGAAAATTTTGGCTCATCGCGAACAGGGCGGAAAGATAAGGCGTAAAAGCAGGTCTATGTGTGGTAAAAGCTATTATGGTAAATCACGAAACCAACTACTCACTGTTTGTACAGATAGAGAGCCGAGTGCGCTTGTTTCGGTCCTTGCCAATGCGAACGAAAGAGAGCAGAGAAATACGAACGACAACAGCTCGTCTTGTTCACCGCGCGAGGAGAGTGAGTGCGAAACACGTCACGGCGCGTCGCGACAGACAACACTCGAAACTGGAGTCGCCTTACTCGAGAATCACTGCAATTTAGACACATTAGTTATGCAGGTAAGTTCAGATGGGCTCCATTGTCTTGTCCGTACATCACAAACAAAAACTAGAAAGCATAACGAATTTTACTATTAAACCAGGACGGCGCTCTCCACCACACACAGCTATCCTATTCTTGCCACTCGCCCCAAGCCCTTCTCTCACCCTCGGCTCACGGCCCTCTGCCGGTCCTCCAGTTTCTTAGGAGCGGCAGATATAATTTGCATACTATGTAAAGAGAAAAATATCACGTACGTACGCACCAAATGATACAACTACCATTATATGTATATCACCAACCTGAAAGAACATGATTACAGTAATGAACAGAAACAAATATAAACAAAATATCTAAATATCAGTTTAGCCTAGCATGTAACTTCGTCGGTGTTGAGACCAACGGTGCACCTGGAGCTCAACCAAGCAGGGCTGCAATGCTTGTGTAATATTCTTATGTAAACGACAACAAAGGGAAAGGTATCTACCAGATCAGCCCCGATAAACTACAGGGTGTCTCAAAAAAAATGATCACATTTGTTTTTACTGCCATTTCCGCAAATTTTGACCAAATAGGCTGAAATTTGGAACATAGGTGCCAAAATTCGGGGAATTTTATGTGTTAAAGTTTGGTGCACTAGACTTGACTCATTCCCGAGAAATTTCAAAAAAAGTGAAATTTGGTAATTTCAATAGTGAAAGCCGGTCACCAAAAAAATGATCACATTTCTTTTTACAGCCATTTCCGGAAATTTTGACCAAATAGGCTGAAATTTGGACCATAGGTGGCACAATTCGTGGAATTTTATGTGTTTGGTGCACTAGGCTTGATTCATTCCCGAGAAATTTCAAAAAAAGTGAAATTTGGTAATTTCAATAGTGAAAGCCGGTCACGAAAAAGGTAAACATTTCGTTTTCCTGTATCTTTTCTAATTTTTGTCGAAATTGGATGAAATTTGGAGTGTAAACGCACAAGTTCAGGGTAATTCGTGTGTAAAAAGTTGACGCATGAACTCCAACGCTATCGTTAGAGTTTAGGCGATAATGTAATGTAACGTTTTTTCGGTGACCGGCTTTCGCTATTGAAATTACCAAATTTCACTTTATTTTTAAATTTCTCGAGAATTAGTCAAGCCTACTGCACCAAACTTTAACACATAAAATTCCCCGAATTTTGGCACCTATAATCCAAATTTCAGCCTATTTGGTCAAAATTTACGGAAATGGCAGTGAAAAGAAATGTGATCATTTTTTTCGGTGACCGGCTTTCACTATTGATTTAACAAATTTCACTTTTTTTGAAATTTCTCGGGAATGAGTCAAGCCTAGTGCACCAAACTTTAACACAAAAAATTCCCCGAATTTTGGCACCTATAGTCCAAATTTCAGCCTATTTGGTCAACATTTGCGGAAATGGCAGTAAAGAGAAATGTGATCATTTTTTTTGAGACACCCTGTACTATAATCTTGAAAGTAGTAAATGTTATACCACCATTCATAGACGTTTTAAACATCAATTTCCAATAGTTTCTCGCCCTGTGAGACAACGACAATAGAACCAGCACAAAATAATTTTTTATACGTTTTGATACAGTTGGTAGGTGCTCCAAAATTTCAGGTAAGTCCAGTTTCAGATATCTACAAAATTCAGGTTCAGGTTTAAGTACCGGTACATTTTTCCAAAGTACTCAGGTTCAGGTTTTCGAAAATAAATATCGAAAATCCAGTACCTACTATCGAAACCCATTCTGCTCCTTTGGACAATGGTAACAGTCAATCTGTTAAAAATTAGCTCAATCGAAGAACCGTTCCTTAGCTGCTAGTGTGTTTTTTGTACTTGACAATGTTCTGGTCCGCGCTATCTGAAGTGGACAAAAGTCATTAGAGTTTAGAGGAGAGAACGCTTCAGACTAACCGACTCCTCCGATTTTATCGTTGTAAATCACGGAAACTCAAGGTGCAGTAACTTCGATGTTTCTGTAACCTCTACTTTTCTGTTTCACCTTCCGAGTACCGAAATCACGGTCATAGTGTCACAGAGGTCGGGAATGGAGTGGAAATACATAACGAGCTTGTCATCCAGCCACGTGGATAGGCAGAGGTACTGGACCACTGCACAGACTGAACGCGGAGTGCTAATGGACGCCAACAACTATTTAGACTCGCCTATAGCAAAGATGTGATCTACAACATCTGTGAGCAACTACATGTATGAAGTGATCATAAATAAATTCCTGCCATACACACAATTAACCTACCTCTTTGTATTTTGAGTTTGGTGTCTCCTTGGTCTGTGGCAGTGCTCTCTTTCATCAGACTCGGAATCAACGCTTTTTTCGGCAGCACTCCCACCACCATGTGACCGCCGGCAGCGGTCCGGCGGTTATGGGTTACCGTCAACGAATGTAGGTATCTCTTTTCAGTAACCATTC